>KN513857.1:52235-67871 GCA_000787155.1 Scartelaos histophorus
ATTGCAAAGTTCATGATATTCTCTATTATGTAAAAGGGCCCGTTGATGCTATTTTCTAATTTCTTTTATAATGTTTCCTCATCACAAACATACCTGGAGTTGTGTTTTGTTTCATTCACACACGTTTAACACACAAACCCTTTGTTCCAATTTGTGATATCATTTGGTAATACAGAAAGTGCTCCTCTTTGTAAAGTCCATACAACTTCCATCTCCCCTGAACTAAAGGTAAAATGTAGCTGTTAACTTGAAAACTACTACTTGACATCATAAGGTGGAGCAGAGCATTTTGAGCTTTAGAAATGCATAGACTAATAATGAAGAATTACTCAAACACATGTGAATGAAACAAAACGCAACTCTAGGTTTGTTTTTGAGGAGGTAACAACATTATAACGTGGTCTAAAGCTCATAAGAGTCAACTTTGTGTAAAATAGGACCTTCAAGCTAAGTTACATTGCTGGGAATGGCTGGTCTGTGTGCATGTTTCTTACAGATGTTCAATTCTAGCCGTGATAACATGCATTCAGACTGCGTGTCCACCACAGAGCAGTGAGCGTGCATATAGCGTGGATGTACACATGCAAAGGCCGGGAGTACAGTGGGCGCGCTGTGGTGTCCGGAGTGAGTCTGTGTGGCCCAGCACGGGGATGTGGAGCGAGGCAGGAAATGTGCGAGCCATGAAGCCATGTGTTTATGCTGGCTGCAACCGCCCATCACCAGCCAGAGGGAAAACAGACACCAGGACCGCTCCACTAGCTCCCACTCCGCTCTGTCCTGCTCCTCTGAACCTCCTCAACTTTATCTGCTCCTCACCTCCGGACTCTTTGGGATGTTTTGCAGTGTGCAGTCACTAAATGAGATAAAGCCCAGAACAGTGATTGTACTTAAACACGTCAAATGGCTCACTTGGATATTAGATTTTTCTAAAACACAAACTGACCAAACATTCATGACAGTCTATAACTTTGTGTTCCTGTTGTTTAGCTTAATGTATTGAAAAGCACAACTAGAAGTGTTTTATCACTAAAATATATTGAAAAATCTGCATTCTCATTGTGAGTTCTGTCGCTTCTCAGTCACAGACCTGACCTTCGATTTGACTTGTTTCCATGCACATTCTTAAGTTTAAAGCTATATTCTGCAAACTAATAATATACACTAGAAATATTACTTTGTCCTCTAAAAAAATGTAATGCTTTTAAATTGTAATGAGATTGAAAGTGATCTGAAGAAACTGCAATAATTCAATGATTCTAAATACAACCCCTAGAGAATGACTGAATGTCTGAAGTTGCTATGAGCATCAAAAACAAACAAAGTGAAGAAAAAAAGCATTGGTTGACAACTCCCGTGACTGTCTGGACAAATATCTCTAAGGCAGTGTGAGTAATTCCGCTGGGGACTCCCTGTTAATCCCCATAGATAAAGTACAGAGATAAGCACAGTTATAAATAAGTGTCTTGCTACACATTTAAGACAAATAGAGAAATAGTGTTAATAAAGTGTAATGACCTTACTAAAATACAAAAATAAATAAATCCAGACTTGAATTTGGCTGCCCCACTCCCTGTTGCTGGCCTCAGCCCTGAATCAACAGTTAGCTCTCATCTGGGCAGTTTCCCTTCAAGGTTTACATAATAAACGTTTTGGACAATAAAAACGTCCCGTCACACACTGGAATGGCCTTGGGTCTCTCTGTTTGTTTGACAGCTACATTAGCATAATCACTGCCTTATGTTACACTCCAGTCTGAGAGGATGTGCTCTGACTTTGGGCACTGACCCTTCATGTGGAAATCTTACCCAATCAGATCTGCATTTTCATTTAAATGTTGATCATATTTGCAACACAGCCTTTTCCTATGTACACACTAATTTAATGGATTAAATTTATCAGTTATTACGCCATATGGACTATCTAAACTTCTTAAATAATAACTCACAACCAATAAGTTCATTTCAGGGTGGGTAATATGCCAAAAATGTATATAAATGTACATTCACTCTTCACTGTGATTGGCTAAGTTTGGCCAATAGGAGAAATGGGTGTGTTTGAGAATAGAGCTTCATCATACAAAAACACTGAATCCTAGTTTATCACAGGAATCAGATCACAATGCAATATTTATCATATCTCCGAGCCCAAAGTGAAATATTTCCAAAGTTTGACAGTTGTTTCGCGTAGATCTGTATCCTCAGTTCATATCGTTGTCCATGGAAATCCACAGATACTAAAGTTATTGGCTCATACGTGGGACGACCTGGGAGCGCGTAGTTATCCCCGGTCAATGTCAGTATAGGATCTGCCGGGCTAAGTCCCTCTGAGCATGTGGATCTCGGTGATTGAGCGATTGAGCGATTGAGCGCTTAGCATTTTAGCCTGCGGACAGCCCAGACAAGTTAATCCCCTCCCCCATCATTACAAACACCGATGCGCCCTATGTCCCCGGCCCCTAACTCCAGCACAGAAGCAGGCTTTTAGCTCATGCGGTCTGAAAAAAATCGCATTAATGATTTAATCAGTGGAGATATAATTCATTTGCGGTAATGCGAGGGCGCTTGCTCAGATTTGCGTGGCTATGTACAGTCAGCACAAGCTCCTAAGGCAACGGAATTTGTTACGAGGCGGGATTAAATTGGGTTATACTTTTTTGATTGCGGACAGAGGTTAGGCAAACTTAAACCGGATTAGATGTAGAGATATTTGTATTTTTTTGCATATTGGCTATCGAACGTAATATTCCAGCTGAGGCCGATGTTTTGTTTGAGCTAAACCACAAAAATGACTATAGGAGATATATGGTGCTTTTTAAACTGCTTTGCTGAAAATTTAGTATTAAGATAAGATAAGATAAGATAAGATCTGCCTTTATTAGTTCCACAGTGGGGAAATTTCTGTGTTGCAATGCACAGTTCAAGAACAGCAGGAAAATGGAAACATGCAATAGAACAAAATATAAATAATGGATTAAAAATAATTTAAGAATAGAAAAAAATAATAAAAATAGACTAGATTATGTAGAATAAAAGTAACAGTGCAGCATATGAACAGAATAAATCTCAGTAAAGTGACTTCAGTATATTATAATGTTACGTACAGTAATATGACTCAGAACAAAGCATTGTACTAAATGTAACTACTGCTTTGGTACAAGTTTGGAGTGACTCAGGGCTGTGGATGTTTAAACTCTTCACTGTTTAATTATATCAAAAGGAAATCAATATGGGCTCTATATACAGGCAGAACCATCAGCTGATCTGAATTCAAAAACATCAGTATTAAAACATTGATAATGTTTCACTGTCTGTTCATTTTATTTTCACCTTAGATTTAGAAAATGAATCACTTTTGTATTTGACATGATTTATATCTACATTTCTATTTGTATGACACGATATATGTGGGAAAATTGAATGTAGTTCTGTTACAGTTACGTTAAAATAATAATAACAGAGGGCAGAAATATGCCTTGCCAATATAAAAGCATACTGGCCCTTATTTTTAGAGAATAGTCAGTTTTGCGCAACAACAGAAAGGAATGAGAAACAAGTAAAATCTACTTTCAGACAAATTGCAGACTGGAGATGAAATCCAAGCTCCAAAAATATTGTATGTTCTGTTCTAAATGCATTGTTTTTGTTTTTTACACTAACGGCCTTTGTTGTTTATATAATTGCACAGTTTTGTGGTGTTCTGGATGCTTTGCTAATGTTGACGTTGATGCGTTTACAGACCGACCGACACATTCCACTCCTCCACAAGCCAGAATAAAAGTTTGTGGAGTTTGGCTGTTACAAAAAGTGAAGTTCACCGCTTCACAAAATTAAAGTTATTTGGATCTACAGCTAGAGAAATCATTTCACTGCTAGTTTAGTAGTTTTTGCTTATCTTTGCTTTGTACTTACACTGAATTAATGCCCATTTAAAGATCCTATATTACACAAAATGTATTCTTGTGAACTGTAAGTCATGTTCTAATGCTTTTTCCATTCGTACAAACATATCAGGATGTGTGCCTTGTTTCATTCACACATGTTAATCAAAATTCAAATACTTTTTGTGAAGGTATGTGGAGCTAAAAACACAGTGTAAATGACATCACAAGGTGGAACAGAGTGTTTTCTGTTTCTCCACCTAGATGAGCCACGTTTGTGTGTTAAACATGTGTGAATGAAACAAACACAACTCCAGATATAGCGTAATATGGACCCATGTTACTTGTAGCAGCATGCAAGGGCAGACGACAGCATTTCTCTTCAGGTCCAGAGTTTAAAATAAATAAGTTGTGATGGTAGAAATGTGATCTGTGTATTCCTCATTTGAAGTTCAGTGCAACTTCCATGCTTCATTTTGGAATTGTGTTGACTGAACAAAACTTGAGCCCCAGTTGGTTTGTCGCATGATTACTGCGGTTCTTCTGTGACTTTTACATAATTTGAGGAGACAGAGAATTTGGGCTCGAACACAAAACATTATCAACAAGCTTCCTGTTGGGGTGAAAGCTTCTTTCCTGAGGTGAAAGAGGAGAACACACCGATATGGAGGAGAAGGACTGTGATCATATATAACTTCTCTGCTTTCTACATGTACATTAGCCCAAGTTTGCGTCAGCAGCAAGTAATAAAAGCCTTGGTGTAGGGCCCAATTCTCCATTTCTTCTCCTTTTATCCATATTGTTTGAATATTGAATATCTAATTTTGATATTAGTTTCAACAACCATAATGTTCTTTATATTATTCATATGTGGCACGGCTTCATTTACTTTTTGCAGTAATTGCAGTGAGTGACAGTAGTGATCTAATTTAAGTGATTTTAAGTTGCACCAAATGTTTGGCTTTTTCTGCTTTGAAAGTATATATAATGTAAATAAGCTGGAGTTCAGAGGCGATGTCCGTCACAGATGTGGGATCAGCTCTCCACAGCTCATAAACGCTCCAGCTAGAGCCAGAGCATGGCCAGTTCTTCAGTCTTTTGTCTGCAGATCTGCAGATTTTCTCATGGCTTTCTGCCAGTGGTGTGTAGCGCCTCAAGACCAAGTTAAAGTAAGAATATATATAATGTATAGAATGGATGTGTTTCAAGCTACACAACAAGGGTGTGAACGGGCAGCAACATAATAGTGAATTTTCTCATTATGTATGTATTTATTTATTCATTTCTTGACATTTCATGTGTCACATCTGTGTCTCTATGGGATGCTCCGCACTACTGTGCAGCATCTCTGGTGCTGTTTACAGTAGGCCAGAAACCCAGTTCATCTGAATCAACACTAATATCTTATTAATTTGTTTTGGGTGTCATGCATCTAATCACAAGATAGGGCATTTTGGGTCAATTGTGCTGCCCAACAGCCCCTAAACACCACCTCAGTATCATATTTTGGAGCTATTGAATTTGAAGCTAAAGCAAAAACGTGCCTCCATCAAGGCTCTGACAAATGAACATAAAGTCACTGAGAGATTACATTAGCTCTGACTGTAATTCTGCATGTTGGTGGAAGCATTTGGAAAGGCTGAGATGGAGAGAAGGCACCATTCAATAGAAGCAACAGACGTTACATAGACCACTGCTGCTGCTGATAATCATGAATATAGTTTGATATGGTCACATATCAATTATATAAGATAATAAAAGACCTCCAGTCAAAGTTTATAAACATTTATTGTTAATTAGGATAAAAAGTAGCTGTGAAACTAACTAAGTGCTTAATCTGTGTGTCTTTAACAGCCCATTTGAAGCAATTATAGTTATAGCCAGTGTACATTGCAAATCTTTACTACTTAACTACTTAATAGAGTTAAACATACCATTGATGAAGGTCCAGCTGTGAGCCTCAGACTTGCATTGATCTGTGACTTTAGCAGAGCAGCTCGCCTTACCTGGCCTTAGCCACCACAGTGCAGGGCACATTTCAGGGTTAGGCTTTGTTGACTGCATGCGCTTTTTGGACAGAAGCCACTGACACATATGACTGATATATGTGATCCACATTTAGCCTGCCTTCCTCTCCTCTTCCACTCCTGCCTCTCCTACTCCTGCCTCTCTCTTTTCTGCCTCTTTCACTTCTGCCTCTCTTACCTCAACCTCTCATTCCAATCTCTCTCACTCCTGTCTCTCACATTGTCTGCCTCTCTCACTTTTGCCTCTCCCACTCCATCCTCTCTCACTTTTGACTGTCTCACTCCAGCCTCTCTTACTCCAGCCTCTTTCACTCTTGCCTCTCACCCTCCAGACTCTCACACTCCAGCCTCTCTCATTCCAGCCTTTCTCTTTTCTCCTGGGCTCTGTCCTTCCTTAAGGCTGCTCTGATCCTAACTGAGGTCTAATCCAGTCATTGGTGCCTCTGTTTGTTGTCTTGATTTTATTATGATTCATAATGGTCTGAGTGACAGACCAGTTACAAGTGGAGAACGTGTGAGTACTAAACATTTATAAATATCAAATAGTTAATTCTGTGTTTAAAGTTTTGGTTCACTTAAACTGTATCTATCAAATAAAATATATTTTGTTTTATTCCCTTATTTTGATTTATAAAGGTTTTTTAAAGTGTATTTGGAGCCGCACAGATCACCCAAGGACAATGAAAATATCCAAGCAGAAAAGCACTGATCATTTAGTTTAGTTAAATTTCCACTCCATCAGCATAATGGCTGCTTTTTAAAGGTGATTGTTAACCAATAAACGCCTTTGTAATATATCCTCATTTATGAAATAAATAGTATTTGTATTAGACAGGCAAATCAAGAGGGTCCCTGAGGACTCCCATTAAACACCATTAATTTTAATCAGCCATTTACTTCTTTCCTATCGCACTCTAAAGGTTAATTATATCAGCTCTTAATATCTTTCCACAGATAAAATGAATGGTGATAGCCCACAGAATGTTTTAGACATGAGTAGCCTGAAAACAGCTCCACTTGGAGAGTATTTACAAGTGTAAAAGGATGTTTGACCTTGCCTTTCAAGCTTGAATTTTTTGCACTTAATTATGCCTGTCATTTTTCATGTGTGCAGCTGTTGTGCAAATGACTTTAGTAAAAAAAAAAAGTGGAATTTTGGAAGGGTTCTCAAGGCTGTCTGTCTTCTTTCACTGTTGCTAGCGTTACAGTGAGTATTAAAATAAATTAAGCTTTTATAGTATAAACATAAAAGAACTAAATAAATATATATATACAATCTTTCATAAACTGACATTAATATAGCCTTTTATGCTTTAAATATGTATTTTATTTGATGTATATTTGTTTCAAACCAGTCTTTAGATTTTGACATACTGTGTGTTTGCATCTACAGCGGGTACATTGCATCATATGCCGTGCTCATATTAACATCCATATCCACCCTCTTAAATGACACATGCATGCAAGAGCTATGTTTAAAGATGGGAAATATTGGCCTCAAAGTGGCATGGTGCGTTTAGTGGCTGTTAAAGTCATTTTAGACTGCTCTCTTCACATGCAGGCTCATTCTCCTGGGGATGACAGGCGCAGTGAGGTGCACAGATGATAAACGCAGCCTGTGTTTTATGGGATTTCCTTTGACTTCTCCATTTTGGCTCCAAAGTTCCAGTTTCACAAACGCAGAGTATTCCAGCGGGTTTGTTCTGTCAGAGAGGTGCTCCACATCACTCCTGCATCCATCCCTTTACACCTCCTTCATTTCCTGTTCTTCCATTTTCTCTGGTCCAAGCCCCTAAAAGCCCCACTCTCTCTGCTTTTCTTCACCCCCACCCTGCCCTGGACTTTTTTTTTTTTTCTACTCGCAATTACAGTAATATGTAACATCAGGCGATGTGAGATTTAGGGCTTTACCTTACATAACCCCAGGATTTAGCTGCAGGCTTTAAGGCTGCGCTGAGCCGCTGAGCTGGGGGCAATCGGGCCTCTTTAAAATATTTTCAAATGGATGAAATCCCCTAAGGGCCAATGAGCGTGTCGGGATAGGAAAGCTTTGAGGTTCTTGATATAAAACAAATGTAATTATTTTGTTCTGCCATGGAGCCAGATAGATTTCACATATAGCCCTGTGTTCTGTACAGCAACAAGTGTTAATGGATGGGTCACTGCCTACACATACTACACACAGTCTCTGATATATTCATGTGCATACATTATGTTTTGGTTCATAGCTTTACAGCCTGACTGAGCCTTACGTGCCCAAATGTGTGTATGCTTTTCTTCTAGATTGATGGACTCTGTTTAGTTTTAGCCAAAAGCAGTCAGAGCATCGTGTGTTTTCTACTAGAATTACCTTAAACCATCTGGGTAATGTCTGTAGGTAGACTGCATGTAGGTATGACAGATTGCACAGTCAGTGCAATATTTATTTTTCTCTATTTAACCCATGTACTCATTATTGGCATTGTGTGTTTGGTAATCTGTAATATGTCAAGACTTAATTCTTGTCCAGCAAGTCCACAGGGTTTTACTTCTTAGGTATAGGGTTATATTTTAATCATCAAAAAACCTTGTGGGCATAGTATACAGACATATATATATGTGCCAATGGTTCAAATGCCCCTAAAGAGGCCATAGGGCACAGTCCATATGTTTAATATACAGTTGTGGGAATGACGCCTTAAAGTAAACAGGGTTACTAACACTGTAATTTTTTTCAGTAAGAAGTAATGTAACTAATTACTTTTTCTATTGTTACAATGCTATTACAGTTACCAACCAGTTACAGTTACCAACACGCCATTACTGTGCGTTACTGAAGCTACTCATTGAAGTGGTCTTCCGACTTGGCTCACAACACGGCTCACACAGACAGCACGGCACAGCTGCTTATGTACGTGCATGACTTCACTATACAAGGCCTGTGTGTGCTCTGATGTTACTCATACAAGGAATAGATTGAATAAACTCCACTCCAAAACTTACTGCGAATCCGTGCTTACCTTCAATAAGGACTGTGACACCGACAAAACTTTTGCAGCCTCTTGTCTCATGATCCTCACTCCTCCATTATGTCCATGAAGTCATGGAGGAGCGAGCGTGTGTTGCAGCAGGACTCATATCTGTCTCACTATTTAATAGATATTTCTGCTGCTGAACTTATTTTCTCTCTCTCCACTACTGCACATCCTGTAAACTGCTCATCATATAAACAAACAGTACTGGGTGATGACGACATCGGGCAATAGTTACTTTCCCTCGTAACTAGTTACTTCTGTAGTACCATATCATAGCATGCCACCTTTATTTATAAAGCACTTTGAAAACTATAGCAAAAGTGCTATAAACAAACAGACTAGACAAGGACAATGGCAGTACAACACAATGCACAATACAAACACAGTACAACTATTGAAAACAATAAGATACTCAACAACAAGAAATGTGCATCTCATTTTTTAAAAGCCAGGTTAAAAGGTTTTAGGAGTGATTTAAAAACAGGTACAGACTCCTCCTGTCTCATCTCTAATGGCGACTGGTTTCACAGCCGTGGGGCAGCAACAGAAAATGCACGGTCCCCATGAAGCTTGAGTTTAGTCTTTGGGAAAAGCTGGAGCTGACACCAACATAAAGCACATTACAATAATCATGGAGTAACTCAGTCACTTTTTGGGAGAAGTAACTAGTAACTGTAGCTAATTACTTTATCAAAGTAATATGTCCAACACTGTTAATATATAACAATAGTTATATTGTCCTTTAGAGTCTATTCACACTGTGTGGCATCTAGTACTTAATGTCAAACTATTGGCATACACTGCATCTTTTTATTTTCCTTAAATTTAATTTGATATGACTTTACATTAAGCTGTAAAGGGGTATAAGGGAGGACTTGGGGTTTGGCACCAGATCACCATGTCATCCAAATCCTGATTTTATTCCTCCTTGAGGCGCTCCAAATGGACTGACCGTAAATTTGAAATAATGAACTGCCGGTTTTAACTTGGTGGTTCGTGCATGAAGTGAATTGTGGAGACGGACTGGGCCTGCCCTGACAGAGAAGAGGCCCTAATCAGAGAAAGTACTGCGCATTTGGTAAGGAGCGGAAAACCAGACAAAGGTAGTCCGTCAAGTGATTTAAGGACAGGGCTTTGCTGAGATTTCACTGATAGATCCGATAGCAACTCCACACTTAACCTTATCAAATGTGTTCCTTTTGCCTTTTGCAGCCTCTGAGGGCAAACTTTTAATTTCTGTGTGAATCCAGCCTGAGACAGTTTAAAGTTGTAATGCTGGAAGGATTAGGTGTGTCTGACAGAACAGCGCAGAAGAGGAGTGGATGAGCCCCCGCTGGGACACACTGTTAGGAGGTCAGCACTGGGTTTTGCACAGGCTCCAAAATGTCTAAAGTTCTTAGTGCACACGCAATGAATGGATAAGGAGATGACGGGGAGACGAGAGGAGATTAGAGCTGGCAATGACCCTGACCTAGCTACAGATTTTCAAGATAGCAGGCATATCTGATAAATGCATTTTAGTATTCAAAAATCAAGATTTTTTATTCAATTTTAAAATTAAACAAGAAAATACAAGCACATTTTTCATCTCACAGCTTCTGTGGAAGTCTCTTTAAAACTGTGCATTAGCAGACATTCTTAGTCATTTTCCTGTCTCTGTTGTTTGACAGAATTTAACTTCCTCTTCCCACTGTATCAACATTTTAATAAAGCATGGTGGTGACCCATAAAGACCTCTTGTGAAACCTCAGGGATCAGATTACATTCATGAGCTGCGCATATGTGTAACATTTAACAACAATAGTCATCACTTTGGATTTATTTTCTACTTCTCTTCATAAGTTTTTTATTCTCTAGTTCAGGCCAAGACCTCCCTCCTGCTATTTTTCAATCCATTTTACTGGTCGCCCTGTATTTTAACAGGCTTTTATAACCAGGCTGCAGCTGCAGAAGAGAGTCAGTGAGTTTGGTGGAAAAAGGGGTAGTTGGGGCAGGCGGGGGAAAGGGAGGGAGCAGGAATTGAATCATGAAATGAGGACCATATTTCCATTCTGTGCTAAAATGTGAACTTTCCATTCTTGTAACTATAGCTTCTTATGGCTTTGTGTCCAGTCTACAGGTGCCCCCAATACCAAGTCTTTTTGTCCTAATATTCTTACCTACCGGCTCTGCTCCCTTTATTGAGCATTCATTTTAGACTTCACAATCATGATCTCTTCCTTCATCTCACTCACTTCTAAATTTTGCACCCTTCTCGTCTTCTTTTGTTTGTTTAGGCCACGCTTCTTTGTGCAAACTTCACCGCCAGTGATTGTTGAGCTTTCTGCCAAGAGCATCTTGAACTGATATGGCTTCCCTCTGTGTTATGACCATTGCAAAACAAGCACTTCTCCTAGCGTGCTAAAGCCGCAAGAACAGACCCAAAACTGTGTGTGCATCTGAGCGACAGCTGCACAGCCAACAGTTGGTCATTTTGTGACAGAAATGTCCAACAGAGCTAACCTTTAGCACAGCCTGTCTCCCTGTTGTTCAGCCCAGCCTCAGTCACTGCTGCAGAGAAGAGGCCACAAGCATCTGTTTACAGGCTCCTTCTGCAGGGCCAGATAATGATGGCCAGATACAGCCCACAGTCAAATAAACACACCGCCACCTCCCGCACACAGTCTCTGTGAGGAGGCCCAGCTCCTATTACTTACACATACATCCTTTTGATTGTTTTATTGGATGAAGGCAGCCTGTTAAACATCAGATGCAAATCTGTAGAATCAGATTTCATAGAAAAATCTGCAATTAGCTTTTAGTTTCAAGTATTTAAAAACCTTTGCATTCTTGGGTTTTCTTCTTAAGTATACCATGCTACTCATTGAAAATACTTTTATTTGTTAATACGTTTTATTCCAAATAATTAACTTAGTGGAGAGTTAAACTAAAAGTGTTTAGTTTATACCAACTTAAGTGCCTGACTTTATCATATGTTTTTGCATCTGTGATCCTGTTGCATTTCAGCTATTTCAGCAGACTGTAGTCGTGGTGACACAGACCGAACCGGAGGCGGGGCTTCAGGGAGGGCGTCGTAGAGGACTGGGTTTGACTGAAGCCAGAGCAGCCTGTCACAAGTTAATCCAAAGAATACACACACAGGCTCGCTCTACATAAAAAGCACTGTTGACATGCTACATTGTCCACACAACATCCACAGACACGAGGCTGCACCTGCTCACTACCTGAATGCACAGGCACACATCAGGGGCCCACTGGCTCCTCTGGGGCCTTGGGTGAACCAAGATCTCACACACAGCAGGCGGAATGGAAAACATCACATCATCATCCTCCAAACTGGTTCACTTTCTCATTTGGGCTCCATGGCCTGCTTCTTTAGTCCATCTTTCTGTCTGTCTCCTCATGTCAGTGAGCCCATTGCTCTGCTCCATCACACTCACTCGCTCTGTCCCTGCGCTCTTCCCTCTTCTTCCTGGTTGGCTCTGGTTTTCATAAACTTCTGGCTCAGTGAGGCCAGCGGTCCCGGAGGCACACTGTGTAACGCTAGACATTTGTAAGCTGTGCCAAACAGATGCGGGCGGCGCGGCGGTGGCGGCCCTCCACTTGGATTGTGCGTCCTCTGTCTTTAGCACCACAGGGCCACGAGCTGCAGCGAGCTAATTGCACTGACAGTTCATCTCCTCACTGAGCCACAACAACTGACACCACTTCCCCTTTAAATAAATATCCTTAATGGACATTTCCCCTTTTGGCAGGGCACAAAATAAGGTGTAGAAATCCTTTACCCAAATGGAACATTGGACTTTGTGGAGCTGTTGGAAAAATGCAAAGGAAACCAGAGGGAGCACCTCCATCAGTGAATGGGGCAAGGATACAGCATTGTTTTGCTTGTGTGTAGTTTTTGCAAATAACTTACAATTTGAATCCACTAACTGACTACAGTAGTCATTAGATTTGATTTTGTTTGACATATTATGTAATAATATTTATACTGGAGCAGAATCATATTGAGCACCTTGTTATTGTCTCTACTTTCCCAATTTGTTGTAGTTATGATGTAAAGTTGTTGTGATAATATAGAAATGTTATGATAAATATGATTTAAAATATTGTTATTTGAAGTGATGACCATGCATCAGCATTAACCTTGCTTATTGATAAATATGTTTCTGAGCATTAGGCAGAAGTTGCTAAGTGGATTGGCAAAGGCCTAATCTGTGGCTCTGACGAGAGAGGTTTTACAGCTTTTATCTAGGTTAATAAGTTAATAGATGGATTGATAGATGTGAGAATAAATCTCCAATTATCAGCTTGCCGGAGAGACTGAGTGAAGCTGTAAGCTGACCGATCGAGGCTAATCCTAGTATGCGCTGGACTTGTACATGCAGCTTTTTGATTCATCTAAATGTGTCTCAGATATGCAGCTATGAACATGTCAAATGGAGATTGAGAAAGAGTCATTCCAGCCATACATTTTTATGTAAAGTAGGTGTTCATCTGTGACAAAGCAGGAAACCAAGTAGTTACAGGTGGAAAGATTGTGGAGTATTTTACTCACTTTAGCTTGTAAGATGTTTATAGAATCACTTTGGTCAGCTATCTGACCTATTAGCTTTTTGTTCAAAATATATATGGTATGTTCAAAGTTGTGTTAGAACATAAAATTACAATTACACAATTTACACATAACTTCTTAGTGTTTGAGACACGAGGTGAGGGCCTTATCAGTCTCTGAGATACAGCTCTGAGACGCGCACACACACACACACACACACACACACACACACACACACACACACACACAACTCTGACAAACACACACATTACTGTGACACACACACACATTTCATGAGTAAAGTTCGTCCCTGCGCCACGACTGGCCTTTCTGTCATTGACCTCGGGGCCAAGTTCAGCTGAGGACACAGACTGACAAATGTGGCTGAGAGACAGCTGCTGGTCAGCGCTTTATATCAGTGCCCTCGTTTAGCAGATTGTCTTTTCTCAGACCTCATCTGCTCTCTTTCTCCCTCTCTCCCTCTCTCTCTCTCTCTCTTGGTCTGATAAAGCTGATTTGACGGTA
This sequence comes from Scartelaos histophorus, assembly GCA_000787155.1. Classification (NCBI taxonomy): domain Eukaryota; kingdom Metazoa; phylum Chordata; class Actinopteri; order Gobiiformes; family Gobiidae; genus Scartelaos; species Scartelaos histophorus. The sequence continues at coordinate 66,234 of KN513857.1, forward strand.
CCATGTTGCCACCACAGCAAGTACTAATTTTATAACTGTTTGTATTATTGTATAATATGCTAGGACATGGCAGTATCTCAGTGCTACAGTTCATGAATTATTATGGGGAACTCCTGCAATTTATGAAAACTTAATCTGGTGGGCCTTCTCCCACATATGTGCTCTTTTATTTAATACCAAGCTAATCACATTTTAGTGGCTGTGATGGGCCGGTTTCTGTGTATATATGTATAGAACATTGTTATTTTCAATATCGCAAAAAATGTATAAACCAGAAGTGAACCCTGAAGCTGTGGCCTCACTCGGGAGGATGCCGGGTTTAACTGAGGCGTTCATCGCTCCCCTAATTCATTAGTCCAAATGAGCATTTATGCCCAGCACACATTATTTTTACAGGCCAGCTTTATGTGTTTGTGTGGAGTTTTATGGCCCTCGTAAAACACGTCCTCCAAGCCCCACATAGATTTGGGAGTCGTTGCATAGTTCACTAACCCAAAATAAATGCCTCTAGCCCAGGCTGGAGCGGGCTAAGGGCTGATGCGGGTAAAAGAGGGTCTTGAATACTTTTGTCCTTTAAAGTGACACGTTTTGTTGAAATGATAAAAAAGAATATTTGTCACGTGAGCTGGACCTAGATGGAACAAAACCCGGAACTAAACCGGGACTAGACCATGACTAAACCAGAGCTGGAACAGGACCAAACCATGTCTGCGTTAAGACTTAACCGTGATCAAACCTGGAGCTCAGCCTGCGAGACATCAGACCACCACCAAGGTTTGAGTCCATATGGAAACAACAAAAGGATACGCTATTTTATAACCTTGCAGAACAGGAAATTTTTATGTCATTAATTTGAATAAACAACTTAGCTGAGTAAACAATGAGCTAATTTGGAGAAGACGAGAGATTAGCCCAGCATTATAGCGTGTTAGTCTTTTATAAACATTTGTAGGTATATGCTTTTATACGGATTACACTGTAGGCCCAGCATTGTTGAGATGTTTATTAAATTTGTTGTAATGTTCTGAGGTGCTTGATTTGATGAATACATTTAGCAGCTGGCTGTAGCTTATAAAGAGAAGTGGGTTGCTGGAAAGAATGAACTGAAACCGCAGTGTTGTAAAAGGATTTAAAATGTTGGAAAGTGCTGTAAAGAAATGATCTGTGGATTTAAATGTGGACTAATTAAACGCATTTAACTTTTTTAATAGTACAGTTGCCATAGAGATGAAAATGGCAAAGTTACAAGAAGTGACATACTTTCGCTCTGCTATAATAAAACGCTCGAAACGGTTGACTTTACATTGTGTAGTTAAAGCTGTTTGTTTTGGTTGTCTTGTCTCCCCTGTAGTGCCCAATTGTGACTCTACTTCCTGTCTATGCCCACTGTACTCCACATTTACCCCCTCCCTCCGCTCTCCTCCTCAGCCTCTGCCAACAAGTCTCTCTTTCTTTCCCCGTTCCTTCCTTTATTCTTTCCGCTCACGTCTTTTTGGCCCAGCGAAACGTTCCCACAGCCCCCCTGGTCCCTCCACCCACCCCCTTTTTCTCCTTTTTTTATCCCATCTTCTTCTATCACTCAAACCTACCCACCCCCATCCTCCCTCTCTCTCTCTCCCCTTGGCATAGGCTGGCATC
>KN513860.1:0-14949 GCA_000787155.1 Scartelaos histophorus
AAAAATAAATTGAATTGAATAGAATTATTTATTCATAGATATAAATAGAGCAGACACAAGTGCAATTTGTCTTCTTTAAAACATTGTATTTGTTGTTTTAGACATATCCTCCATTATCACTGGAGTTCTGTGTGCTGCTATTCTGCTCATCCTCTTCACTTTCATTTTGTGTTGGTACAAGAAAACTAGAGGTAAGTAGAAAACAATACCTATAAAAGCACAAGTCATTTTTATAATCATTATTTTTCATATTTTCATTCTTACAGAAGGACATCAGAACAGGTTGGTTAATTTCAATAGAGTTATTAATATGTATATGTATAATTTAAAGGGCCCATAATGTTGTCTACACATCACAAACATATCTGGAGTTGTGTTTTGTTCCTTTCACACATGTTTAACTCACAAACTCTGCATAGAGTTTTTTGTCTCAAATGGGAAACACTCTGTTCCACTTTGTAATGTCATGTGGTAATTGTGCTTTGCTCTTTTTTATGTGTGAATGAAACAAAACATAACTTCAGGTCTGCTTTTGATGAGGAAACAGCATTATAACATGGCTTAAAGCTCACAAGAGTCACTTTTGTATAATATATGACCTAAACAATTGTAATTTTTTTAGTAATGCTGTAACTGGAGAAGCTGATTACCAAAATGTGGCCGTTGAATCTCAGCAGCACCTGTATTCAGTTCTTCTTCACAGTCAGTTCAACAAAACAAACCACTCAAATTCAACTTTAAATCTGTTTTAATCATTTGTCCTTTTTTGCAGGTGAAGTAGATGTCTATGAAACTCTGAGTCTCAGCCCACACTGACCGTTCTCTTTATGATCAGGAGCACGTCAGTCAATGTTCTGCAAATGTTTTGTTCTGTCATTTTTTTTCTCTCCATAGTAAAGTTTGTGCATTCCTACAGGTGGCGCTGTAGGATAATTATGTTTGACATATCAACGGAATCAGGCTCATGCAGTGTAGAGTTTGTGCCTCTGCTCTTCCACTGTGAAAAAGACCTCATTTCCATAATATATTTTGCTTGTAGTCATGCATAGAATTTAATCCCAGAATATGTTACAAATCTGATAATGTTGATAATTATGTTGATATGTTGAATGATAATGTTGTCTGTGGTAGGGGGCGCTATACTGTACACATGTAGTTTTTATGCTTTATAATGTATTATATGTATGTATTATATGTATTATTATATGTACATGTCTTATTCAGGCCGAGATCAGGCATTAGTCATTTCAGCACGATTGGACAAAGCTTAATGTGTAAGAATTGGGCTGTTGTTCTTCATCGATTTCTTATTCTTATTTATTCTTTTTTCCATTTCCATTTTTGACCCCTTACACGAAACCCCTTAACAAACGTTGGGGTAGAGAATCAAATGGTCTGGGGAAAAATGTAATTTTTATGTGACAGAGTCAACAGCACCTGGAGCCCTGTTCACTTCTAGGTGTCAAATCTGAGCTCATTTGGACAAAAAACAGGGACTTAATGTTTCCAATAAGCAGTCAAAACAGGCAAATCTTGGATTCAATTTGGTCGACTTCCTGTTCATCATAGACGCATGTGCCAATTCATCTTTTGGCTTGTCTTATTTTCTATCACTGTCCCAAATTTTGTTTGCTTGCAACAACCTTTGCTTGTCCCCCTCCCATAGTCGTCCAAATCTGAGTTGAGTCACTTTGGGTATTGTCGCGATGCCCATTTTATCAATTTTTTATCAATCTCAACCCGGTTTAGCGACTTTTTGTAGACGTTTGGGGGATTTTGTTGGAAAAAGAATAATATGTAAAAAACCAATGAAGAACAATAGCCAATAAAACATAAAATGCGGAAAAGTTACTTAATTTATCTTTAAAGAAAGATTTATATATTTATGTACAATATGTATGTATGTGAGATTTTATTATTTTTTTTATATTTTTGCAGATGATGGAAAGACAAAATGGAAACATGTAAAAAAAAAAAAAAAAAGCATCAGAATAGCTTTTAGAAAGAATAAATAAAACTTGAAATTTGAAAGGATAATTTTATACACTTGTAACTTATGAAATAGAGTAAAGGACAGACACTAACAGAAGAAGTCTGTTCATAGCATCAGATGTTGGACACTTTCTTCTTCTTCTTAGGCTCTGTTGCCTTTAGTAACGATGGTGATGAGTATTATCAGTTTAAAAGAGGTTATTACCTATAAAATGTTTTGTATTTTTCTTCATTCTGTGTTTTGTTTATACCTTTCAGCTGATGTAATCAACATTCTCTGGGGGTAACGCTAACTGGAGGCACTGCTCTCTCTGAAGCTCTGTTACTCAAGTTAGACTTTGACCTGATCTTTGTTTCTAACAATCTGATCAGAAAGAGTTGATTTTAGTTGGAACTACAACAGGAGAGATTTTTTTTTTTTAAAGTGAGATGTGTCATTGCTAAAAAGAGAGAAAATTATAAACATGATAGACCTAGAAGTGACATCACATTTAACAATTTTGGGTGTTCAAGTGTAATTTTGTTTCATTATTTGTATATAGATTGCAGTGTTTTATGCTATTTGTGTATTAGCTCTGTTATAATCGTGTACAATTACATACAACTTCAGTGTCTTTTTGATTACTGCCCCTGTACATGATCCTTGTAAAATAAACTAACAACAACAATGTCACTGCAGAATATCCAAGAAGAAGCAAACAGTGCAGTGATATATGCTGTTTCCTTCCTGACACCTCAATATTTCCTGAGGTGAAGTTGGTGAAGCTTGTTTCTCTCCTAATACAATAGGATCAGTATTGGGAGATCAGATGATTCAGTTTTAGTATCAATGCTTTTCTTAACCCTCCTCCTTGTACGTGCTTGACCCAGTTTCTTCTCCTGTCCCAGGTGGCTGGTAGTGAGTAGTAAGATTGGGAAGAAGCTCTTTGTAGTACTGAAGTGCCATAACCAAACTCTGAATTAAACATGCAGCAAAGAGAGGAGACAAGGATTCAAGGAAGGAGACAGGAGGCAAGGTGAGGAAGCATAGGTTAGTCCTGGTGTAGTCCCAGTGTAGTCTCAGTTTGGCCTTGGTTTTGTCTTGGTGTCACCCTGGTTTAGATTTGGTTGAGACTTGGTTTAGACCTGGTTTTGTCCTGGTTTAGCCCTTTAGCCCTTGCAATCTGAAAATCTCCAAACTGTCTGATCTCTCAAGTTAAGCAGAGCAAGGCCTGGTTACTACTTGGATGGGAAACCACTGGGAATATCAGGTGTCACAGTGAGGCAGCAGTGGGGCTCTGCTGTTGTGTCCTTAGGCAAGGCACTTCCCCTGCTTGGCTTAGCATGAATGTGGTGTGTATGTGACAGTCATGCCGTGTCAGTGCTACAATAGTAACTTACCACTGGCAAAAAGTCAATATAAATCAAAGTATCAATAACAATAATATTGATGTGTCCTTGGGCAAGACACTGCACTCATATGTATTACAGGGTTCATTTGTGTGAAGGTCTGAGTAGGTGGTGGTGGCCACATTTTGGTCAGTTTGCCCCCAGGCAGCTGTGGCTTCTGATCTGCCTTCACCAATTATTACAGAGGAGTGAATAACTAAAGAGCTTTGTGTATCTGTAAATTAATGCCATTATTTTTCATATGATACAAGATGATGTAGTCCTGGTTTAGTCTGGGATAGTTTAGTCCTCATTAAGTTTTGGTTCAGTCTTGGTCTAGTCTTTATTTAGTCTTAGTTCAGTCCTGGTTTTGTCCTGGTTTGGATCCTAGTTTCATCCTACTTACGTTCTTCTGCTTCCTGCTCAAGTGGGCGGGAAATTAGTGGTTAACACTCTGGAGCATTATGTAATGCTACTGTGTTTTCCTCCTGGTTTAGACCTGGATAAGACCAGGTCAAGACCAGGTTTAGTCCTTGACCATGCAGGTGTTCAGATGACAGCAAGAGTGAACCTTATAGGTGTTCAGATGGTGAGTAACTGGCAGCAGACGAGAGCCTTGCAGCTGTTCAGACCCTAAAAGTGACTGTGGCAGCTGTTCAGCTCATAAGTGACAGGCAGCAGCAGTGACTCTGGCAGGTGTTCAGATGGTGAGTGACAGGCAGCTGTGAACCTTACAGCTGTTCAGATGTGAGTAGGAGTCAGGATTAGCCCAGCATAATGTCTTTATGCCCAAAAAAATGAGGATTAGAGAAACCCTCAGTGGGCTCCTACGCGTTGGACAGAAAACAGGTTTCATGTGGACAGTTTTTTGATTGTTTAGTAGCAACAGTACAAAAGTCTGTGTTCAGACGTACAGGTGTGTATTCTGTTGTGGAATTTTCTGGTTAAAGGTCCTATATTACACAAAATGTATTCTTATGAGCTTTAAACTGTTATAATAGTGTTTCCATTGTTGACTGATGTTTGAGTAATCCTTATTATTTCCCTGCCATCTCCAGAGCTCAAAATTCCCTGCTCCACCTTGTGTACTGTACCCTGCAAAAGGAGAAATAGACAAACACATGTTGTGAGATGATTTTGTATAAGTGTATGGAAAACATGCATGTTCCAGTGTTAATGTAATTCACCTCTTTAATGTGACTCCTTTATGAACTACCAGACATTTACCAGTCCAAGATCAGTTCTGAACTAGGTCTAAACCAGGTCTGAACTAAGTCTAAATAAGGTCTGAACCAGGTCTAGATCCAGCCCAGAGGTCTGAACCAGCGCTAAACCAGGTCTAGACCTGGTCCAGAGGTCTGAACCTGATCTAGACTCTGGGGACTCTAGACTCTTCACTGTATTTGATTGGTTTTATCCGGATCAATCAGCAGTACTTTATGGATCACACTGTCCACAAGTTCAGTCAATATATTTAATAGATCCTGATACAACTAAACCACCAGAACTAAACCAGGACTGAAGTAAGACTAGACCAGGCCAGAACCAGATCTAAACATGGTCCAAAACAGTGCTAAACCAGGACTAATGCAGATCTAAAACCTGTACTGAACTAGGTCTAAAACTGAACATGCTAAAATGGAAGTAACTTGATGCTTGAGATTAACCATGTGAAAAGGAAACAGACAAGATCGGAGCAGAGACCGATCTTGTTCTTGTGGACCCCTGGGACAGAATGCCTGAATGGTCTCACTAAGGGGCCTTTGAAACAGCACTGACCCCCTGTAACCCTCCTCTGAACAGCAGCAGGGTGGCTCTAGTGCAAATGAAATGTTTACCTCCAACAAGCTCTACAGATTTCCCCTGAGAACAGCTTCTGAACGCCTGAAAGGTCTGAGTAAATGAGAGGTCAACGACTCCCATTAAAGAAAAGCAAGAAAGTGGGTCTAGTCCAAGAGCTGCACAAAAACGGTTTTAAACCTGGTATAATCCTTGTTTAGACCTGGTTTTTCAACCTGGTTTAAATTGTTTTTAATCCTGGTTTAAACCTGGTTTTGGACCTAGTTTAGATCTGTTACCTGGCTTCACTTGAAAACATTCTAGAGGTCAGTAATACTATTTAATACAGATGGGGGTAGTGGAAATTATTATTAAAATGCAATTTTTTTGTAATGGGTTTATAATATAATGATGTCAGTTGTGGAAATAATAATTTTGACTTTGCCTTTTTAGATATCAAAATACAATAAAATCAAGGATAGAAAAGTTAAATATAGTGCACCTTTAATTTTTCAGTGAAGTATTATCGAACATTTGAAATCCAAAATATGATAAACAACAGTGGTCTAACAGCTGAATCCAGTATTAAACCAGGACTGAATCCGGTTAAAACCAAGAATAAGCCTGGGTGAAACCAGGTCTAAACCAAGTCTAAACCAGAACTGAACCAGGTCTACTATAACCCAGTACTAATTCAAAACTAAACCAGGTTTAAACAGAACTAAACCAGAACTGAACCAGGTCTAAACTAAGTCTAAGCCAGGTTTGACCCTGTACTAAAACAGAAATTAGCCATGTCTAACCTGGAGTTAACCCAGGACTTACCCAGGTCTAAAAAAACTGCTGTAACAAATGTGAATCCTGAACTCTGTGAACAGTGATGTAACAGCTGAACGCCTGAATGGTTCCTCTGATGAGGCTTTTAGTGCTGCTCAGATCAGCATCCACAAGTTGAATCAATACTTTTGTCCAGGAGCAGCTCCACTTTAAACTGGGTCACAACAGCAGCGTGCCAATACCAACAGGAAGACATAGTGCGCAGCTACAAGTACATATGACAGGACTAAACCAGGACTAAACCAGGACTAAACCAGGACTAAACCAGGACTAAACCAGGACTAAATCAGATCTAAACCTGGACTAAGTCAGGACTAAACCAGCTCTTACCCAGTACTAAACTACTAAACTGGGTCTAAACCAGTACTAAACCAGGACAAAACCAGGTCTAAATCAGGACTAAATCTAAATCAGGACTAAATTAGGTCTAATCCATTACTAAATCAGGACAAAACCAAGTCTAATGCAGAACTAAACCAGGTCTAAACTAGGTCTAACACAGTACTAAACCAGGGTTAAACCATGTCTAACACTGGACTAAACCAGGTCTAATATAGAATTAAACCAGGACTAAACTAGGTCTAACCCAAAGCTAAAACAGGAGTAAACCATGCTTTAATCAGGACTACACCATGTCTAAACAAGACCTAAACCAGGTCTAAACCAAAACTAAATCAGCTCTAACCCAGGAGCTGAGGAGCTGAGAAATAAAGACCATGGACATTGTGTTGTGCTTGAGAATACATTGACCACAGATTGTGCTTGGTTACACGACACTTGAGTATTTACAAGAATCTTTACAAGAGTTCACATTAAGCACATACATTCATGTCTCAGAAAAGGCTGCTCCTCCCACATTTAGACAGTAATACTTTATAATTATAATAACTACACTTTACATAGCTCTAATTAAGAATGAACAAAGGCTTTACTTATAATTGATAAATAGTTTATCAAGAATGATAAATTAAAAGTACAGTTTGTTAATTTTTGAAGGCCTATGAACAGGAAGGTAAAACAATAATACTCCATGGAGAAATTGAAAGCCAAATTATGTCACTATGCCAAGAAAAGAATAAAATAAAAGCATGTTTGTTTTTCATTTTGGTTGTGTTTATTGCACTAAAATACATTAAAAAAACATGTGTTCTCACTGTGAGTCGGCTTGCATCTCCACCAACCTGAACCTGCCTGGAGGAGGGCCCTCGGCTGAACACACGGCATAAAATGTATCTATCTGCATGAAAAATGTTCCAACGTTTGGCTTTAACTTTCTCTTTTGATGGAATCATGCAGGTGACATGCCACCTTCAGAAAGTTACTATACTATACTATACTATACTATACTATACTATACTATACTATACTATACTATACTATACGAGGATGCATGTCCCTGATTGGCTAATCCACCTGTCAATCCCGCCCATCTGAACTTGAGGAGTGACCAGACTTACATCATTGTAAAGTATTGAAGAAGTGTCTGGAGGTACACATCAAGTAGTTACTAAATCTGAATCGTTCTTAATAAACTATTTGTTCATTAAGATTTGAGTCTTTGTTCATGTTTTATTAGTGCTAGTTAGTGCCAGTTATCAGACATAAAACCGAATGAAAATGGAAGTTTTAAACTCAAGATAGCATCAAATATAATCCACTGACAAAACAAACAAGCATATTGTGAAAAACTAAACATAAGCAAATCATTGTGTAAAAAAATAAAAATAAATAAAAATACTATGTTTACTCCCTCTGTTACTGTAGCAGAGGGGCTATCCTGTCCTCTCAGTATAAGGGGGTTGAGGGTTAAACTCCTGATGTAAAACAAACATTGTTATTAGTATATCAACATCATAAACAAAATCCATTGGCACTGGCACTTGTTGAGGTTTCGACAGATCATGAAAAAAAGAAAAGAAATAAAAACATTGAAGGAAATAAAATAAGATCTCCAAGGAGACAGCTGACAGACCCTCCCTCAGAAAAGTTACACAGTGCTCTTTTAATTGACAAATCCTCACAAACACACTGTCACTTTTTTAAATATTGGGCTGGTAATATGATAGTGAACAATATGATAATGGAAACCAGTTCAAAACTATGTGTGTTTGTTCATTTCAATACATTTTAATATGTCAAACTGGATAAGTCAAAGGGGGATGTCATCATTTAATTAAAAGTTTAAATTTGGAGCTTGTTTGAGAATAAAATCCAATTCATAGTTTATTTGGAAGGTCTGCCAGGGTAGTTTCACTGCCAACATTCATTAAAAATAATTGGCATATTCGGAGGAGAAACGTTTCTGAACAAATTAGGACAAATGAAACATGTGAGGAGATGAAGAAGGAAACAAAACAAGGACACATTTAAACGAAGCCCTTTAGTCCCATAAATATGTAGTTCACACAGACTACACTTTCCATCATGCATCTCTTCACTTGTAGTTTTTTCATGCAATGATGAAGCCTCCGATACAGGGTTCGAAAGAGCAGACAGGAACGAAGGTACTGATTTAGTTTTTGTCCTGATTTAGTCCTGCTTCAGGCCTGGTTTAGATCATTCTTAGTCCTGGCCTAGTTCTTAGTGTAGTCCTGGTTTAGGGATTCATTCATATGTAGGTTTAGGACTTGTAACTGGCTTGATTGGGTCTTGGTTTTCAACAGGCTGGAGTTTAAACCAGGTTTAGTCCTGCTTTAGTTCTGATTTAACTAGGATTTAACCAGGATTAAACCTGGAGCTAAACCAGGTCTAAACTGGGAACAATAAGAACGCACCATAAATGTAATCCTTGTTCAGTTTTTGAACCGGTTTAGTTATGGTTTAGCCTAGCTCAGTCTTGGTTTAGTCCTGGTTCAGTCCTGGTAAATGACTGCTTTAGACCTGGTTTTAGACCTGATTTTGAACCTGGTTTAGACCTACAGAACTAGACCTGGTTCAGACTTGGTTTTGTGGTTAAATCCCAAAATTCCTGTTTATGTCATCACTGTCTATGTTTATTTTTATAATGATTTACCACATAAAGTATAAAATATTTTCTCGATTCCAGGCATAGCCTATGTTAAGACCTATTTTGTAGTCTTGGTTTTGTACCAGTTTCATTTCTGGTGTTTTCCTTCAGTTCTTATTTTTTAGTTAATGTTTTCAAATCAAATATAATATAACCAATGCACTGTTCCTGTTTGCTCTTTCAAACATTACCTTCAGTAAAATTACGCTCTTTTATCAGTCACAAATTCCTCAAAACATCAACATTTCGAGCCACGATCCATCAAAAGTTTATATCATTCGGAAAAACACAATATTTAAATTTGATTTCCACAGAAATCTTAAAATCCTCCGGTTAGAGTCAAACAGAGGTCCAACATTCAGCTGTCTCCTCGTGTCAGTTTAATCCATCTTTGTTCATGTATTTTAGTCAGCCATATTCTCTTCTTCTCTTCTATTTCCCTTCTCATTGTTGCCATCCTGCCTCCAGAAAAACCCAGTCTAATCCAGATCTAATCCTGGACTTGGATTTGATGGCTTTGTTCTCTGGAATAAAACAAGGAAAAGTGGTTAAAATAATCTTTGCAAATTCCACAAGATTAATTATGCAAGTCTGAGTCTAAGTCTAAAATTTGTCCAAAGTTATTCCTCACTTACCTTATGCATTCTGAGCATTCTAATTATTTCAACACTTTTAGTAAAGCTAACGACAGCCAACATGCTAAAATGGCATTTCCTGATTCTCAAACAATAAAAGGCCTGGTTTAGTCCTGGTTTAGTCCTGGTTTAGTCCTGGTTTAGTCCTGGTTTAGTCCTGGTTTAGTCCTGGTTTAGTCATGGTTAAGTCCTGGTTTAGTCCTGGTTTAGTCATGGTTAAGTCCAGGTCTAGTCCAACTTCTGGTTTCTTCCTCACCTCAAACATCAGTTGCGTTGAGTCGTGTCACTGCCACTTCCTGCGTTTCCTTTTGACTCTTATTCTTGTCCCGCCCACTTTTCTGATTCTTGTTGCTGATTGGATGAATGCTATCCAACCTCCCGCCCCTTCCTCTTCCCCCTGCCTCTGCTCCGGCACATTTAAATACTGCCAGGAACGCCGCACGGTAATTCCGGTTCATCCATCCGTACAACAGCGGATTGGCAAAGGTCGAGCACATAGCCACCACATGGAAAACCGTATAGAGTAACCGGAAATCTCGCATATCCAAAACTGAACTGTCAATATCGGTGGCAAGTTGGAAGGCGTGGAAAGGTAGCCAACTGACGGCAAAAACAACCACCATAGTTACGAGCATTTTGGTGGTTTTGCGTCGCCGTTGGTGCCTTTCGGAGCTAGCGCTGGCGTTTTCGGCAGGGCTGACGTGTCCGCGGAGTTTTGACCAAATATGGGCGTAGGCGAAGGAAATGATGGAGAGAGGAAGAAAGTACTGAAGAATCAACATGGAGATGGAGTAGACTGTGCCATCCGTGCTCTTGCCAGGCCACTTCTCTGTGCACACCTGAGGAGACGGGAATGTGGGTTAGACCTGGGTTAGACCTGGTTTAGTACTAGTTTAGTCTTGGTTTAGACCTTGTTACAACCTAGTATGTTTAATCTACTTTAGACATGGTTTAGTCCTGGTTTAGACCTGCTTTCTAGGATTCATCTGGTTTTGTTCTGGGTTTGACCTGGTCTAGATCTAGTTTTAGTCATGTCATCCTGGTTTAGAGCTGTTCTAATTTGGTATTGACCATCATTTCTTTTTTTCCTTGTAAGCAGCCTTATTTTTTATTGTATACGAACAAACCATGTGTGTCCCTATTTGGCCAATCCATCTGTCAATCACACCCATCTGAACTCGGGGGGAGTCAGAAGATTAACAAAATTCTGTAATTTGGATCTTGAACAGTGTACACGCTGTAGTTACAGCAGCTGGATAGTGTATAATATGTAGTAGTTACAGTACCTGGATGGTGTATACTTTGTAGTAGTTACAGCACCTGGATGGTGTATACTTTGTAGTTGTTACAGTACCTGGATGGTGTATACTCTGTAGTAGTTACAGTACCTGGATGGTGTATACTCTGTAGTAGTTACAGTACCTGGATGGTGTATACTCTGTAGTAGTTACAGTACCTGGATGGTGTATACTCTGTAGTAGTTACAGTACCTGGATGGTGTATACTCTGTAGTAGTTACAGTACCTGGATGGTGTATACTCTGTAGTAGTTACAGTACCTGGATGGTGTATACTCTGTAGTAGTTACAGTACCTGGATGGTGTATACTCTGTAGTAGTTACAGTACCTGGATGGTGTATACTCTGTAGTAGTTACAGTACCTGGATGGTGTATACTCTGTAGTAGTTACAGTACCTGGATGGTGTATACGTCCAGTGTGAATGAGCCGTACTCTCTGAAGATGGCGAGGGGGCTGGCGAGGACGGCACTGAGCACCCAGGTCAGAGCAATAACCCCGATAGTGTATAATTTGTAGTAGTTACAGTACCTGGGTAGTGTATACTTTGTAGTAGTTACAGTACCTGGATGGTGTATACTCTGTAGTAGTTACAGTACCTGGATGGTGTATACTCTGTAGTAGTTACAGTACCTGGATGGTGTATACTCTGTAGTAGTTACAGTACCTGGATGGTGTATACTCTGTAGTAGTTACAGTACCTGGATGGTGTGGCCGTCCAGTGTGAATGAGCCGTACTCTCTGAAGATGGCGAGGGGGCTGGCGAGGACGGCACTGAGCACCCAGGTCAGAGCAATAACCCCAAAACACACATCTTTACGCATGCGAGTCTCCAGGTGATACACGATACACCTGCAGCAAAAGATCAGGTTAGACCTGGGTTAGTCCTGGTCTGGTCCAAGTGTTGACTTTGGTGTAATGTTGCTTCAACCTTGGTTTAGTCTTGGTCCAGTTTAAGTTCAACCCCTGGTTTGTTTAGTCCTGGTTCTGTCTTGGTACAGATTTGGTCTCAGGTCTTAGTTTAGTTCTGGCTCAGTGATAGTCCTGGTTCTGGTTCAGTGCTAATGAAATCTTTGTTCATTCTTAGTTTAATTTCTGGGCCAAACATTGGGGGTTTTGGTCTGGAATGGTCCTGGTCTAATCTTGGGTCACTTCTGGTCCTAATTTAGTCTTAGTTATGGTCTAGTCTGCTTTAGTTCTGATTCCATCTGGGGTCCATCTAGTCTAGTCTGGATCTTGTTCAGGCTTAGTTCTGGGTTAGTCCTGGACCAACTCTTGTTCCAGTCTAGAATAGCTGATCCACTTGAATCCTGGTTAAATCCTGGTTCAGTATTATGTATGTCCTGTTTAGATCCTGGGTAAATGCTGGTAAGACAAGGTTCAGAACTGGTCCTGATTGAGTCTTGGTTCAGTCCTGGTTCAGTCTTGGTTGCATTCTGGTTTAGTCCTGTTTCAGCCTTGGTTCAGCCCTGGTCCAAACCTGATTTAGTCCTGGTTGAATACCTGTGGCGGTCCAGGGCGATCACGTTGAGTGTTACAGTGGAGACGTGGACCGCGAGGCCTTGAGCGTACGGCAGCAGAAAACACAAAACGCTCCCGAACTTCCACTCTCCCTGAAGAGTGTAGACCAGTGTGAACGGGAGGCACAGGGCGTTCACCAGGAGGTCCGCTAAAAAACAGACCAAAACCAGACCAAGACCGGGTTAGATCCACGTTGTAACCAGAGACACGCCTAAGATTGTGTTAGAATTGATTTAGTCGTGCCTGATCAACCTTAATTTGTATCTCTTACCTGAGATCCACTTGTCTTTGTAAAGTTTTGTAAAAGCGTGTGGTTCTGGCTGCCAGGTAAGGTTTAGTCCTGCTTTAGTCTAACTCTTGGGGTCATAATAAGTCTGCTGTGTGCTGTATTTTATTATATAAGAATCTAAATGTGCGTTTTAGCATGTTTTTATTTTAGCATCACATCAAAACTCTACTCTGGTCTCTGAAAGTTGTGAAAATTACTTATAAACTTGCTTGAATAATTAGGATGTACAGAATGAAAGTGAGGAATAACTTTAGACCACTGAAAAACATTTATATTCTGTTTTTCACATTTTATCAGGTGCAACGCCTTTAAAATGGCAGAATATTTATACCTTTTAATTAACTACAAATATCAGCTCTTATTCGCAAAGTGCTCAGGGCCACACAATTAAAATGGCATTATTTCCACTGCAAACCTCAAAAGCATAAAAAGTGCTGTTTTATTTACTTTGATTAAAAATAGCCCACGGTGATCAAGTGTCCAATTTGTTGCTGTATTACAAATGTCCTGCTCTGTCCTTCTCTGAAAATCAACACAAACATTCAAACTCCAGAAGAGCTCAATGTCAAAAGTAAGTCTGAAGTCCTGGTTTAGTCCTGGTTTAGGCCTGATTAAGTACTGGTTCAGTCCTCATTAATTCCTGCTTAATTTCTGTTTAGTTCTGATTAATTTCTGGTTTAGTCCTGGTTTAATCCTAATTAAGGATAATCACATTTTCTTTCAATTTTACAGAATCATACTGTTATTTCTCAGTTATTTTCTCAGAATGCATCTCATTCACAGAAAACACAGCTCTGATTCATTTTTAATCTGGAGTCATTCGAGGATACAACATCTGTTATAACATCTGTCTCACTGTACACGACACACTGGGGGAAGTGGCTTAATCCGCTGCAGAAAATAGATCCGGCCTTGTCACTCATACTGTCAAAGAAATCCTGCAGCAAAGATGAGCTTTAGATCCGGCTTGTACTACCTCTGGTCTAGGTCTGGTGTAACACTGGTTTATTTTTGTTTATTTCTTATTTAGTCTCCCTGATTTACTCCTGATGGTGTTCTGGTGCAGTCCTTGTTTAGTCCTGGTTTAGTCCTGATTTAGTCCTTGTTTAGTCCTGGTTTAGTCCTGATTTAGCCCTCTTTTTGATCTGATTTAGTCCTGATTTAGTCCTTTTTTTGATCCGGTTTAGTCCTGATTTAATCCTCTTTTTGATCTGGTTTAGTCCTGGTTTAGTCCTGATTTAGTCTGTGTTTAGCCCTGATTTATGGGGATTGGGCATTTTGAGAATAAAATGAGTCGGCAGGGTGACCTTCTCTAAAACAGCGGAGGTCAAAGAGCAAAGGGCATGTTTCAGACCAGAGTTTCCTGATGTGAACTCCAGAGACAATGACTTTTACAAAGGAGCTGATTTGCTTCTGGTTCCACAGTATGGGATCATAGGTTACTTATCTTCCTTGTATTTTATCTGTTAATGTCATCAGTTAATACTACAAAACAGACCAAGACCACAAAGATTTAAAAATACTTTATCAATATGTATAGTTGAAATGTATTATGTCTCCCAGATTTCCAATGGATTTCCAATGGGTACGTTTAATGCCATACTGTGGAACATTCCAGGCAAAGTAATAATATTTCCACCGAAACAAGCAGGTATAGCTGGAAAAGTTACAGAATTGCACGTTTAACTTCATTGAAATGCAAACAGGATGCACTTTTGTCCATCAATGAACCTGACTATAGGATTCTGGCTCAGATCTGGTCCACTGCTCCTGACATGTGAAACTCCAGAGGCAGAGAAGGATGCAAGGCACAGAGCACACACACGCACTAAACCACACACACACACACACACGCACGCACGCACGCACGCACGCACGCACGCACGCACGCACGCACGCACGCACGCACGCACGCACGCACGCACGCACGCACGCACGCACGCACGCACGCACGCACGCACGCACGCACGCACGCACGCACGCACGCACGCACGCACGCACGCACGCACGCACGCACGCACGCACGCACGCACGCACGCACGCACGCACGCACGCACGCACGCACGCACGCACGCACGCACGCACGCACTAAACCACACACACACGCACGCACACACACGCATGCACGCACGCACGCACACGCACACGCACGCACGCACGCACGCACGCACACACACACACACACACACACACACACACACACACACACACACACACACACACAC
>KN513860.1:35814-47708 GCA_000787155.1 Scartelaos histophorus
GGTGCACGCGCTACTGACTGTAACGGACGGTTTAGGCAGAAAAAAGAGGGATGAGGGAGAGTTGGATGAGAGGGGGGAATGATGGAGGGAGAGAGTCTGTGTGAGCTGACGAGAGTGGATGGGCAGGAGGCAAGAAAGAGCGAGAAAGTGAGAGAGGAAGGAAGGAGGAAGAGGGAAGTAAAGAGAGATGGAGACTGGGGAAGATCGAAAAAGGAGGGAGAGAGAGGGAGAGGTTGTGCGTGATGTCGACTGGAGCATAGGGGTCACACGGAGACAAAGGTAATGGGATGAAAGAGGAAGGAGCAAGAAGGTAATGAGCAAAAGAGAGGAGAGAGAGAAGAAACAATAGAGAGAGAGAGAGAGAGAGAGAGAAAGTAGGTAGGAGTTGAGAAAGATGGAGGGATGTAGAGAAGGAGGAAGACAGATAGCTAGTGGAGACAGAGTGGGAGTATATGGACAGAGGAGAGAGGAGCAGAGAAGAGATGACAGAGAACAAAAATGGAAGAGGAGAGAATAGCAAAGGAGGAGTGGACTAGAGAGAGAGAGAGTGCAGTACTTTTCCGACTGTATATATTTACTACTTGAGTAATACTGTTTGAAGTAACAGTACTCTTGAGTAAAAGTTTATTACTCTTCCCAGTATGACTAAGATATATTCTGTATAATCAACAATTTTTGTTTTTACAATATTAAACGATTTAAACATGTAGTCAACACAGGCTGCAAAGAAATGGACCATAAGCTCATATAAAAGAGAAAAAAACATGCACTTTAATTATGCAAAAATAATACTAGTCTTAAAAATACAGTAGTATCAGTATTACTATGTTCTTCCATCCTTGAAGGTGCACTATATAACTTTCTATGTTATTAGGTTCTTTTTTAGACCAAGAGTGTGTTTTCCTAGTTTTGACTGCTCACTAGTGCTCTTCCTCCGAGTGGTCATGTTGCTGTGATGTGTCCGTTGAGCTGATTTATGCAGGTTTGGCACTGTCTTCCTACTGGTGGAGGCAAGATGACAGCGCCATCTGCAGTCTGATTTCCTCAGGACAGTATCTCAGGTGTGTGAGAGTAAAAAAGCCCCCTCATCCCGTTTTATCATCCTAGGGGCAGGTTTCTGGTCAGCTGTATAAATCAGCCAGACCAGACTTGTCACAGCAACATCACGTAAAGACATCAGGTGAAGAAGACACTAGTGAGCAGTCGAAACTGTCAGGTATTAAATCAAACTTTTGGTGTGAAAAAAGAACCTAATAACATAAATTACCTGAAGACCAAATGAATCTTATTGGACTATATAAGTTCCTGGTGTTTCTGTGTCTGGTCTGCCACCTGCTTGTCTTCATGCTCTCAATGATCCACACATTAAACCTGTTGCATATATTGCCATGGCTCTGCACAGATCTGATCTGTAACATGCACGTGTCTCCTGCTTGTCTCCATGGAGATAGGCAAGTTAAATACAGTGCAACAGTTTGAGGCAAAGCAATAACATCTCAACATTTAGACATTATTACACCGAGCAGTGGGTGATATAAGACAGCACATAAAGGAGACACAGCAGATGTAATATTTCTGTTGTTTATATTATAATCATTATGTACACTGTAGCCTGAATACAGTGTCACACATATCATATAAATAGGCCGTCTGATGAATATTAGCACCTTAATATAGAAAGTGTTTGCTATCATTCACATTCAGCAGTGCCTTGTGGTTATTTTTCAGTATATTATGAACAATATTTAAAGATATAATGTTTCTCAAAATCAATATTAGAAAAAGAAAATGTCTTTCTTTACAGTTACATTACATTCATTAATTCTTACTTTTTTTTTAACAAAGAGTGAAGAAATGTAGAAAACAATTACCATTTCTTTTCTATGTTGTTTATTCGTCACACAAATACCTGGAGTTGTGTTTTGTTTCATTCACATGTTTCACACATGTTTCCTGCATATATGGACTGAGATCTTCCCGCAAACAGAAAATACTCTGTTCCACCTTGTGATGTCATGTGGTAATACAGGGAGTGCTCCACTGTGTTTTGCAACTCATCCACCTTCACTAGAATCATTTAATAATAGTTTCTGCCATTGCCATTCTCTACTGAACTAAAGGTAAAAGGTAGCAGTTACTTCATGATGTCACAAGGTGGAAAAAAGCATTTTGAACTTTGAAAATGTAGAAAAACTAATAATAAAGTGTTATTCAAACATGTGTGAATGAAAAAACACAACTCCAAGTATGTTTTTGAAAAGGTAAAACGTTATAACATGGCTTAAAGCTCACAAGCGTCATTTTTTGTAAGGTATTAATTGAATTAAAAAGATATCTTTTTCATGTTTAGTTTCTCTATTTTTTACCTGATGCAGTTGAATACCTAGTATAATTGGAGTATGCCGTTATGTTCAGCACTGCTCCAGACCTTCAGCCTTACATGAGCCCTCGATCTTAGCTTCTGTTTTAGATGGTCCAACATTTCAAAACCTTTTTGAAAATTTGGTTTTAGAACTAGTATTCTCAAAAGATCTTTATATCAAAGATTTGTAAAACTATTATTTATAATTACAATAATTAAATACATGAAATCAAAATTCTATAATAATAAACATTTCTCATACATATTTTAACCTCAGTGTTGTCTAGATGTTTTTGTGAGTTTTAAATCATGGCCCCACAACCATATCAATGTTCTGCTCTTATGTGCATTTTAGACACTGACAGTGAAAACTGACAATAGCAGCTTTGACAGAAATGTAAGGTCTTATTTTTATATTATTATCTCACTTCAAGTGCTAATGCATTTACACACACAACAAAAGCACGACCTCGACAGTGTTTCTCTGTGCTTTCATTTATTTGAGATGAATGGCGATGCCCTTTGACCTTTGCAATTGTTGTGTCAGTCACATAATGCACTCATTTAAAACCAAGGCGTTTGGTCCTGCGACAGTGTGTGGACAGAGCAGCTGTTAGCATTAGCATTCAGCTAATTTACAATGACAGCCGACGATACACACAGAATATCTTTTGGGTTTTGAGGAGAGAAAGAAACATTTAAGCCCAAAGAGGTGAGAGAGATGAGCCACAAAAGTGAAATAAAATGGAATAAAACTAAATGTAACATTTTACAGAGAAATGCTGGTTTGATGTTTTCCTTTATTTGTCCTGAACTAGACTTCCATACATATTTAGTGCCCTCAGAGCACATAGTGCCTCTTAAAAGCCATGGCATCTGTCTTGAAAGAAATTTCATTTTGTTTTGATGTTATTTTTCATTTTGGTAGATATTGCTTTGGAAAAACTTCCAAAACTGCGAGCAGGGTTGCATCTCCATAAACCTGACTCATGTTTGGTCTGGAGGTGAACTTCTGCTGTTCCCAAGGAAATATTGTTCTTTTGGCTGTAATATTCCACAGTATGGGTTGAAATTTGGACAATGTTCAAATATCCATGCAATGTACCACCTTGAGAAAGTTACATGTTGTAGTTCAACAGGAGGTTTTAAAACAATGTCTCTATTTATCTTGTTTTTGTCAATAGGACAGTTGAACTCAGGAGAAGTGAGTGTTGTTACCATTTTAAAATGACATATTTTGATACTAAGGTATAAACTTAATGATAATGCGATATTAAAACAATCTTTATTTTCAACATTAACTCATAGCTCGAATATTCCCATTTGGTTTTATCTGTTTAATCCCTCAGTCGTCCTGGTCGGTTGCACAATGGCTCATGTGCTCTTATACTTGTTCTCATACAGCTAAAGATTATTCTTAAGTTATTCAGGAGAGGTTCATTTCTGTCCTGTGAATGTGACTTTTTAAATATCAATACCTGCTCATATGAGTATCTAGTTTCAATGGTCCAAAATACACTCTTCCTAGTTGCATTAATCTCCTTTGATGAAAAATGTATAAGGGGAAATTGTACATACCTCTTACGCCATGTTCTCCTCTGTCAGAGCAGCTTGTGTTGCGGAGATGATAAAATGCTTTTGAATCAGGCATATGTAAAACTTTCACCTCGTCAGCCCTGGCCATCTGCTGCTTTTGTTTACGCCAGCGCTAAGTCGATGCAGCGCTAGGTTTCCTACATTTTCTCAGGTCCTGAAGGCAGCAGCTGACTCTCTCCTAAATGAGACTGCAGCATATTTTTGGTAAATAAATTGAGCGTTCACGCCTCCCGGTTTTGCCCGTTGCCTTTGATGTTGTAATAGTACTATCAAGATGAGGAGTAAACAAAGACTAGACCAGAACCTAAACCAGACAAAAGCAGGTCTAGACCAGGACTTTTACGCAACCAGGTGCAAACCAATTCATGGATTTTGGTTTCTTGTTATATGCAACATTTTGAGGACTTTTTAACATTTAAAACATATACATTTCATATGCTAAACACTGCTTCATTTTTTAGTTCAAAATCAGTTTTCAAATTAAACTGGGACTAAACTTAAAACCTGTAAACCCTGAATGTTCCTGTAAATAAGTCCAAAACTTGAAACTGTTAACTTGCAAAATTAGTTTTAAACCAGGTCTAAACACAGAGATCTGAACAATGATATAATTACATAAACTAGGATTTAATAGGATTTTCACACTTCTTATCTTATTGAGAGATGCTTAAGCAATATAAGTACAGGGGTAAGACGAGGTTTGCTCAAATACATGGAAAAAAATCTGGTACTGGCCCTTTAACTGACCCTTTTGTCTAGAGTTGTGTCACTTGTTCTGGTTTTAAGACACAATCCTGAAGCAAATTTGGACTTAAGTTGTCAAATGGACTAAAGCAGGATAGAACAGCAGTGATTCTATGGATATGTCATTGCTTTGTCTGGAATATTCCACAGTATGACATTAAACAGCTCTATCTTACATTTATACGTCGTTTTATAGCTCAAAAATAGCTAGAAAAACAGGTGCTCTGACTGTGAGTAGGGTCGCCTCTCCACAGCTTTGACATGTAACTTGGTCAGGTTTGGTCTCCGTGAAGATAGAAAGGTTTAATGCCATACGGTGAAACATTCCAGACAGAGCAATAGCATCTCCATGACGAAAAGGTTACACAATGCGCCTTTAAAAGCAGGGGGAGCCGTCAACAGGAAGATTTTTACAGGAAACATGCAGCTGTTCATACAATCAGATCATTTTTTTCAACTCTGCGCTCTTCTCTGTGTTTGGATCCTGAGACTCAGCATGTGCGTGACCTATTTATCTTCAAACAGAGTTACATAAGAAGTTACACACACAAACTGCTGTTTCACCCGGGCCTGTGACGTTACCTGTTTAGCTGTTAAAACTTCAACATTTTACATTGTCATTCATTATTCATTCATTTTTTTGATACGTGATGATACATTGATACACTTCACACGCCTCTCACACATTATTATCAACTCGTTCTTTTCAGCTGGCCATCATAAACATTCCCTGATGCTAACTGTAGGCACTGCTCTGTCTGAAGCTCTGTTACTCTGCCCATAAAGAATTGACCAAGCTCGAACTACAACAGCGGATCTGATTTTGCACATTTAAACAACTCCCTCTCAAATAATATTATCTAGCTACCATTAGCCAACAGTTTTTCATATACTCGCACAAGTTTGGTTGAAAATCACCTCAACAGGACCATTAAAACTCCTCCAAGCTCCTATTTTTTCTCGAATTTTAAAACTTAAGATTCCACTTGAGTTTGGAGGTCAGATTGTCCAAGTTTTGAGTTGTAAATTCACATCAATATCCCAGACTCAGAATTCTACTCAGAAACTCAGGCAACATTTCAGAATCCTGAGCTGGTTCTTAGTTGGAAAATCTACAATGCCACAGTTTTATGATCTATGTTTTGGTAATCAAAAAAAATAATAAAAAAAATGAGATAATACCAATACCAATGAGTTTTGTATTGACTCACATAAAGAATTTGCTTCACCCCAGCTTGAACTGATCTAAATCATAAATATGGGTATTTTTTGCACGAGAACCAATATTTTAGTATTGGAATATTGATCATTAGCATTGATCCACAGATCTCTCCTGCTTCTTCTGCTGTTTTGAGAATTCACTGGAACAGAACACGACGTCCTCTTTAAATCTGGTTAAGTCCTGTTGTAGTATAATACTTTAATTCTACTTTTGTGCGTTTTTTTCCGCCCCTTTATTGAACCTGTATAGATTTTTTGTCCATGTTTAAGGTTTATAATAGGGAAATTATTGACACTTTTTGGTAATTTTGGCTCTGAATAGGCTTGAATATTGAATCCAGAAGCAAATGTGGTTACTTGAGAGCTTTGAGTCCATCCATCATTTTTCAATTACAGCAAAGCATTGTGTGTAATGGATGTAGACCAGTCCTTGGAGTAAACATAGAATGAATACAAACGAAAAAGAGAGCGGAAAATATGGAAGAAAAGATTTGATCATGTTTTCTACTGTCAATGATCTGAGGAGAAACTAGTCATGAATACAAACGCTGGATATTTCTGAATGGGAATACACAAACAGAATTTTAAAGTGAAATCTTTTAATAAAGTAAGATTTTAGACATAATATAATAATATATTTCAAAAATATAATATGTTTAATGTTTTTTTCATCAAAATCATATAAGGAATATTTGATTTAATTGCCACGTGTTTGTGTAATTCTACATATATGGTACAGCATTGTTGAAGATTATGAACATTGTACATAGATTCACATTTACAAGAAGAAAGACATGCGCCCTTTCTATGGGGCCAGGGTTTGAGGTAATTTAGTAGTTAAATGTTAAATGGATATTTGGGAGCTTTTAGTCATGTTATAATGTTGTTACCTCTTCAAAAAGACACTTGGGAGTTGTGTTTTGCTGCTTTTTTCCTTGAGTTCAGTAGAAACGGGCAATTCCAGGGCTGAAATCCTCAAAATGATTCTAGTGAAGGTGTTTAAAAACATAGAGGAAGACTGTGAGAAGACATAGAGTTTTTTCTGTCTGAGAAAAGAACTCCTAACCTAAATATGGAGGATTTGTGTGAACGTGAGGGAATGAAATTAAACACAACTTTAAGTAAACATTAGAACACAGATCAGAAAATAGTGTGACATGAGCCCTTTAAAAATCTATTTGTTCATAATGAATTAAGTGTGAATGAATTTCTATATTTATTATTAATATATGCAGTTATTGTGAAGTCTAACCAAATATTCTGTGTTTTGAAAAGTGCTAAATAATGAATTCCTTCTTGGATAAATAAAGTATGTATGTAAGCATGTATCTATCTATTTATCTAAGTGATGCTAAAAGTTGTGAATTAAAATGTATGAATAAACCAAAGTTGACATGTGCAACAGTAGCTCCAATACCCTGGATAATGCATAAAACAGGACCTTAAATGTGACCCATGGATCCCGTTCACATGGAGGACTTGAATGTGTGTAGCCGGGGCGTGTTTGGCCTGTTGATTTGATAGAACCAGAATGAACATGGAGCGAAACTGACAGCTGCACCACCACAGAGGAACCAACAGAGAAGGGGCGCGTGTCACCTTTCATCGCCACTCACAAAACTGCAAAAGTGCATTCATTACATCTGCAAAGAGACGGTGAAATATCATATAAATGCTAAACCGTACATTTGAAAAAGCAAGGGTGACATTACGCAGAGAGGCAGTGACGGGGTACCCACTCTGCTCCGGTAACACGGGAAGGACATAGGCACTTCAGATTGGACCAGGACCATAGACTGCCTATATAAAGCTAACTTGCTAGCCGCCACATTCCAAATTGGAAGTGTGGGAGCACTTCTGGCTCCATCAACTCGGCTCCATTTGACTATATTGGAAAATTGTCACCCCTCTTTCTGTAACTGCTGCAGTGGATTCCTATTTCTAACATGGACCTGGCTCCAAATTCACTCCTATAACTGCTAGCCTTATGAGCTTCATTTGACTGCAGCTGAACACTATGGGTGACGCCACACTCCCTTAGTCCACTTCTTTACACAGTCTATGGCCAGGACAAAACGGACTAGAACAGAACCAAATCAAGGCAACGTCAAAACTAAAAATGGGGACGAGAAAAATCAGGAGTCTAACCCCCAACCTCCTAAATGATACAAGAGACAGGATAACCACTAGCACAGCAAATGTAGCAGGGTGGATTTTGTGGAGTGACCAGTAGGTGGCAGTGGAGCAAAAACTATAAAAGTTTTCCAGATGTCTTTGGTCTTGCTCTGACTTGCTCACTTCCGCCTGCTGTGTCGTCTGCCTTGTCCTCCATGATGCTAGGTTACATTTCTAACATTTAGGTGAATTCATTTAAGATCTGTTTTAAATTTAGTCCAGAGATGTAGCTGTGGGCCTTCCTTTTAAACTCTTATAGCC
This sequence comes from Scartelaos histophorus, assembly GCA_000787155.1. Taxonomy (NCBI): domain Eukaryota; kingdom Metazoa; phylum Chordata; class Actinopteri; order Gobiiformes; family Gobiidae; genus Scartelaos; species Scartelaos histophorus. The sequence goes on from KN513860.1 coordinate 44,174, forward strand.
CTATGCATGCTCCTCTGTCTGCCTCTATCTTCAATTTTTTTACCATGAGAAGGATATAGTCTAACTTCTTTCCTCTGGTGAGCTACTTTTACAAAACAAAAATGCCAGAGAGATCTAATTTTAGCAGTGCAACAACAAGCCAATGATGAAGTACAGATAGAAACCTATAAACCTTAAATACACTACTTCACAAACCAGAAAGACGGTTGGAAAGAAGCGATTACAACTTCCAGTGGGGTCTGTTCGGTACTTAAAAAACAAGGAAAAATGAGAACGTGGCCCAGTTTTCTTCATCTAAATGTCATTGTAATGTTCTGTTATGTTCAACACTTAAAACCACACATGACACAGTCGGTAGGCGAGCCCAGTATCAGTAAGTACAGTGGAAATTATAATCGCTACTTCCTGGTTTGTGATGTAAGCATGAACAGAGCCAATTGTCCTCTTATTCGTGCACACAGTTATTCATCAGTGTAATACATTTGCAGTGGTAATAGGCATTTCACACACATTTTATTTACTCAAGTCAATGAATATAAATCAGAAATCCCCTGAAGAGCTACTTGGAACGGGGTGGAGAGCTACTGATTGGACCTACGGGTTGGGGATCTCGGCACTGGATGTACCTTATTTCCCGTCCTGCTGTCTTGCCTTCACCTACTTGTTTCTTTGCCCTTTTGTTTTGCTAATGTGGAACTGAATATTAAAATGTTATTCTAGTAACTGAACAAGACTGGAAAGCAACTGAAACCTGTGAACGAGCCTGTAAAAGTGAATGAAATGATATTGGGTCTTTATAGATTCAAGATTCAAGTATTTATTGTCATTGTCACAAAAGAATCACAAAATTGCGTTTGGAGCATCCACATGGGTAGGTGATAAAGTGCAAAGTGCAGTGTAAACATTTAGCACAGTGTGTCATCAGTACAGCAGCAGTATTGGCAGCAGCATAACGGCAGGTTATTGATAAAGTGCATTAAAGAGCAGGACGTTCAGACAGATACATGAGAATAGTGACAATATGCAACAATGCAAAACCAGTTCAATGCTATTGATTGGTGAGTGTGGATATTGGTTATTGTTCATGGGAGGGGGGCAAAATATATTATAGTGAATGAAATTATGAAATGTGAAGTGAATGTAGTTCTTACTCAAGCTTTATGCAATGTAAAATAAACATTACTATGTAAACAGGAACTCACTTGCCTCCATCAGCGAGTGAACCTGTGAACCTTCTACTTTTAGTTTAGTTCATGTGTTCATTGAACGTTCATTTAAAAATTATTACTTGCACATGATAAGTCCCATTGTGCTGAAATTTAAATCACGAATGAATTGAATACAATACACTGTAAAGTTAATGGAAAATGAACTCTATAGCGCCCCCTAGCATAGACATGAAATGTCAACATGATCGGATTCGGACTAAATTTGTGAAATAAATTCTATGCATGATTACAAAAAAAAAAAAAAAATTACAGACATGATGCATTTTTCACAGTTGGTCAGCAGAAGCACAAAGAAAATAGTTAAAAATATCTAATACTCACATGTTTAGTCTGATTGTGCTAAAATTTGAATCACTAATGTGTGATCTCAGTCTGATTATAATACACTATAAAGTATCTGAAAAGTTAACTCTATAGCGCCCCCTATTATAGACATGAAGTGTCACATGATCTGATTTGCATCAAACTTACAATAGAATACATTCTATGCAAGAAGCAAACATCTATATTACAGACATAGGGCATTTTTAAGGGTTAGGGTGACTCCTAAGGAATGACTCCTAAGGAACATTTAAAGGTGCAATATGAAACTAAAGGACAAGCTGTCGGCCTGGGCGGCTGTGGGAGGGCCGTGCACACCTGGGTGAGGGCTATCATCGCCACAAGCGGCTTGAATTTAGTTATATATTTACTTTTCATCTACTTGAAATTATTGAAAAAAAAACTTGAAATGCTACACGCACTCCACAGAGATCAGGAGTCTAACCCACAACCACCTTATTGAGAGGAGGAGACAGTACAGTCTCAAACTGAATATTAACACAGACTTTGCAAATATTTGAATACAATTACAATTCCCCTTTGTTCATAAACACTTGCATCACCTGACGTAATATCGGTGGAGAATTTCTGTTTCATGAAATATTCTTTTTATTGCTTGGATTTGATTTATAATTTTTTTTAATGTGGGCACGTCTTCGTTAGCTTGGCTTTTGAACATGAAAACGTCCTCTGTCTCTCTCTCTCTCTCTCTTCTTTGGCTCCATTTGACGCGCTCTTTTATGTACAAGGCAATTATACCAGCGATGTGACAGGACTCCCCTCTTCAAAAGATCAGCAGTGAATTAGAAAAATCTACAGAAGAAATCAAACGCTGGGCTTTAATTCAGAAAGACGTGGAACATACGTAATATAGTTATCTCCTACAAAGCCATCCTTGAAATTAAAAAAAAAAAATCTAAAGTGTTGCATTCTCATGACATTACAACATGTTTGAATCCTTGTAGTTTAACACTGAGCTGGAGAACAGGTAAGTTTTATAAGGGGGAATTCTACCTGTGAAAATGAAGTTGTTTTCTCCTGATTTATGGTTAATTAGGAATGTAACAATATGTCTGCTGTTTATTGTGCAATTTTAGCTAACAAAATTGTGAATACTTGACAAGCCTTTTGTTCTGCCATAAACCAAAGAGTTAAGATTTAAAAGATTTCATGAAAATTGGACTGAAACAGAGAAAAGGATCATGGTCTATGTAGTTCCCCCTGTTTCCTTTTGCTATTGCTGTACAATAGTGAATTTAGTGAATTTAAGCAAAGACACTTGATATATTGTGATGGCCCAGTATGGTCAATAATTTGTTCCATCAGATTTTGAATTTTAAAAACTCTGAAAATGTACACTTAAAATTTCAACAACTAAAATTCAGAATAAAAATAACTGTGGCCGTACTGGCTTGTCAAAGCCTGATCTTGTCAGATCTAAGAGGCTAAGCAAGGCCGGGCCTGAGGAACACTTGCATAGGAGACCTCTGAGAATTCCAGATGCCACAGCGGGGCAACAGTGGTTTAAAACTGCTGTTGTGTCCTTAGGCAAGGCACTTCACCCACATTGTCTAGTATGAAAGTGGTGTTTGTGTGAGTGATAATGGTGGTTGGTGGGGCTGATGGCACAGATTGGCAGCCTCGGGGCAGCTGTGGCTACAATAGTAGCTTATCACCATCGAGTTGGACTCAATAAATAACACACTGTAAAGCATTTTGAGTGTCTTAAAAGGCACTTTGTAAATGCAGTAATTGATTGATTTAAAAAATTAAAAGTAAGAAATTCAACACAATGTAAAATTAAAAATCTGATGAAACAAATTATCTTCCATAGCCGACTTTATTAATGAGGGACTTCTGACGATACTGTATCGTGATATTTCAGTAATTATTACATCCCTAGCTGATATCTCTTAAATAGCTCCAGAAAACCATTTAAGTCATCATAATTGTCCATTATTTAAATATAAATAATTCAAATTTAT
>KN513866.1:0-12107 GCA_000787155.1 Scartelaos histophorus
ATTTATTTATTTATTTATATATATATAAAATACCAACTGACCCCACTTTGATCAGAAGCCAGTTGTCACCAGCAATTTTATTAGAGTTAATTTTATTTTTATAGTCTTCCATCTCCATTTGCAGTCTATTGTCAAAAACCTGTTGATGTATCTAGTTTCTGTTCAGCAGCTGTGCCATTATGTTTTTTTTTTCCTGTTTTGTCAGCTTGCTCTCCATCGGTCAGACTAGTTGTGGTATTAAGTTACAACTCAGTCTCCAGCTGTTTCTTATGGAGGAGGTCTTTGCCCATTAAAAGTCTCTGGTCTGGTTCAGTTCTGGGTAATTTTACATTCGTATGGCAGCTGCAAGTAGGCCATTAGTGCAGCACTTAGCCACAATAATAGATTTATAATTGAGGGTTGCAATAATTTATACATGACATTTCCTTTTTGTTTAGGTCTTAAGCAATTAGAGGTACTGTATGTATTGTACTTGAAAAAAAGACCAAGACAATTATAAAGTTGTCGAGGAGGCACATTTGTTAAACTATATAACTATTATAATTTGCTATATACGCTCTTGTTTGACCCCAAAAATATATATACTGGTATATACTGGTTTAGATACTGAACAAGTTTGTTATACGACTTGTAACTAAGCCAGAAGAGAAGGAATAAGCTAGAAGATAAAAATAAAACTGGACACTAACAATACAGTTTTTTCACAAGTTGATAGGTCAGTTTATACAATATCTATATGATATGGTGTATATCAAATGCTTTCTCTATTATTGCTGCAATTAATATATCCCCTTTTATTCAATTAGACTATATGTTAAAATATAGCTGAATTAGGCTGATGGAGCTGCTTTCTTTCTGTATCAATGGAAGCAGAATTAGAATTTAAGTTTAAGTCAATAATTAGTGGGCCATGCTATATTACATTTAAGTCTTGATATTTTTGGTACAGTTAGATGCAGGTAAATGCACTGGTTTCAGTGACTCACATAGGCCTGTCGCAATAACACGTTTTGAAGTGTAAAGACAATATAGACAATATATGATATTGACATAATGATATAATAATACTATACCAATACTGGAACTACTATCACAGATGGAATAACCCTAATACAGACTACCCCACATTTCAAATCTTATTGTAGTACAAAAAAATAACAAAAACTTGCACAATATATCACAAAAAGTCAACATTGCAGTATTGACTGACGCAATAACTGATGCCACGAGGAAATACATATATTGCCACAACACAAGGTCCCATTTTATAGAAATGCACTGTTTTTGAAAGAAAAATAGACAAAAAATGCATTGTGTCCATAGTTTTCTTACATTAGACTATATAGTTCAAGTGTTTCATATACACAATTTGACTATTAAATGAAGGCATGTACATATTTTGTTTAAATTTAGTGATCTTGCTCATATTGTGCCAAAATATATATTAAAATATTGCAATAGTATTGTTATCAGTACAAAATATAGTATAAATATATCAAATATTGCATGTTTTTCTCATGTCATGCAGCCCTATTCCCAAAAGAACAAAGAAAAAGTACCCAATATCAATATTGATCCCCCAAAAATGATTGTTCCATCTATCATATATTAAACAAACTCGATATAGCAATTGTGAGAGGCCTAGTCATAGATAATACTGGTGTTACTGTATGCAGTGTCCTCCTCAGATAAATAAGAAAATAAACATATTGATTTTAGTGTATTATAATACAGTACTGCTGTTACTTATGGACCTGTGTGCCACTCCCATGGATGATGTCGTCTGGAGTATCATACACCTGGCTCTCCATCTGAACCGGCTGCTTCTTATCGTGTGTCACTTTCACTCTGAGGATCCTGAAGTTTGACCCACCCAGGTCCAGAGCAATGAAGTCCCCCTTCTCTGTGAAAATGAACACAAAATTAAGATTAAAAGATTATATTTAACAACAAGTTGAGGTGTAGAGTGACAAACTTGCAATAGCAAAAGCTCATATTATGATTTTTTTAGAGTTTATATTCCCATGTTGCTTTTCATCACATACTTATTCATTGGTATCTTTATAATGCATTTGGGATTAAGAGTTACTGTGGTGTAGGCACAATTTGTTTGTAATTCGCTGTTTGTAATGCTCTCCTAACTGTCATGTTGCTCCCATGCCCAAATACTAAATAGTGGCAATTAGAGCATCTGATGTAAATCCTGCATGATAAATACATCACAGTTTCATTTTTCTAGACACTTTTCCCACAAAAAAAAAAACATAACCGCATAGACACACTACAATTGACTCTACAGTACACTCAGTGGGGCCTGCTGTTCAGAAATGTGATTTCTGACCGGATCAAACCTCACCCAAAAGTGGGCCGTCCTGCACCTGAGAGAGCACCCTGTACCTCCAACCAGAGGGTAGACTGTAGTTGGTGAATGTATTTCTATTTGGTTGCTTGGATTTGTAGAGTTTAATGTAAATCTAAAATAATTGCAATACACACAATGCAGGAATTAGACTTTTTAGTACCATATTATCATAGTTAAAATCTTATGTTTGTGTACTTAAGTAATCATAAATGCAAAAGCAATCCCACATTTTTCAAATAGCAATGTTTAACTTGAGGCCAAAGTCAAGTTTGTCTTTAGCTGTTGTAAACACTGGACAGACCTAGAATTAGCTCTTAGGCTGACGTCCCGGGGCAGAGTAGGGACACAGCTCCTAGTGTAAAAATAGACTCCACCACAACAGAGCCAAGAGGATCAGGGACGGGCCAGAGGTGAATACTACAACGTGCATGGAGGGGAAATGGACAGTGCTAGGAATAGGCAACATTTCAGTTACCAATAGGCACTAGCAATGTTCGTGTACAATGCTGTCACTGAAGTTAAACATTCTATTTATTTAGTACTTTTTTAAAACACATTACGTAAATTTTCTGGTCCATTACCTGGTTGTCTCCATTGAGATGTTACTAATGCGCTTGGAATGTTTCACGGTATGGCATTAAGCATATCTGTTTTGCATTCAATTATTTACAGGCATTTTTATTACTAAGAAATACATGCAGGCACTCCTCTCCATAAATCTGACATGTAATTTCACACGGAGGTGATAAGTTTAATGTGGCATTGTGGAATATTCCATGCAGAACAATCTCCATGGAAACAAGCTGCACAATCAGAAATGTTTCAAAGTGCATCTGTCTCTAACAGTAGGAAAACAGCCCTAGTGCTAAACCCTTAATAAAATAGGATCTAAGCCTCAATTAAGCTTAACAAATTATCTATTCATGTGCTTTAGGCTAAACATAATGGTGTAGTTATTATCTACAGTGGTGCAGAAACTTACCCTCCAGTAAAAGTTGCATTTCTTGTTCCTTGTCTGTCTTTTAATTTAATATATGGCTATAAATGTCAAAAAGATTATCACATTTGGAGCCTGTGCAATCACATATTGAGTTACGCGCTGCCGTTTAGCAGAGGGGAGGTTAGTATAGGGCAAACTGCTCTCGCATTCACATATCAAAATGAGGTCAGTGTCATTCCTGTGCGGTCAAGGGGATGGACAATGCTAAAGCGCTAAAGCTAACACCGTCCAGGCTGCAGCCGCGGAGTGACAGGCATTCTACAGTTACTATTTGGAGTTCTTTGGGCTACGGGCATTTGACAGGACAGATATATGAGCAAGAGCAAGAGTTACACCAATAATTAAATAGAATAGTGAGATTTCATTTTTTTTTTCTTTTAGCCTATAACCAACATTTTGCTTGATGGAGTGGCCAGTAACCAAATCTATAACAAGGACCTCAATAGTCTGAAAATATGAGAACTTTGAAGAAAGACTTTGAAAAATACCACTTCCAAATATAAACCAAGTTTTCATTATTAGACCAATAACGATATCTGGGAAGCCACTTCGATATCAGACACTGATAATTGGAACTGATATATTGCCATCCCTAAGAAACATATTTATTAATTTCTAGTTACTTGTCATTGATAAACTACAACAGTCGCAGAAATAAAAAGTCTACTTTTTTCATTATTGCTAAATTAAGTGTTGATCAGGATCACTAGTAGTGCCACTACTAAACAAGGACTGAACAAGGGTGAAACTTCACCAGGTCTAGTCTAACTATATAGCTTTAACTATTTCAGCACTATACCAGGACTAAAGTAGGTCTTTAAATGAAGTCCCTTTAGGAGGTTCCTGTATTTTTTATTTATGTTTTTGATATGTCTGTTTACTTGTGTGTATAGGAAGATGCAGTGTTTGGCAGTGCACATTAAACAACAGTGACCAAACCAGGCCAGCGCTTCACAAAAGGAGAGCGTCATCAGCAGTTTTCTCCTAAAGGCCACAGAAATGACACACTGGGAACCCACTGTTTCACTGTCTGTGGAGGGAGTTGTATAACACCAGTGCTTCTCAAACTGTGCTGCGCGGTACACACATCTCAATGACGTTCAAATTTCTGCTGAATTCAGGCATTAAGCTTGTAACACTACTACTACTCAGCACTCATTATGGTTTTTCTTTTTTGCCTGAAAGTGAATGCAAAGTGAGTGCATCTGTAAACACAGTGTCCTCTTCCCATATTTGGCCTTTATGCATCATTGTTATTTGAAAACATATTGTTCAGCTTGGTGTCACTTTGAGAACCACCTAACTCTTGTAGGTAGGCAAATGAATATGTTTACTCTAGAAGATTATTCACATGTCTAAAATCATCCAAAACATTCTCAGCTATAAAGATTAGGTTAGATTTCACCTTTTTTGTTATTATTATTATAGTGATAATAACAGTGTTGTATACCTGATCCGTCAGGGATGGAGCGGACGAAGGTCGGCAGCATCTTGACGGTGGCCGTGGGGTTTGTGTCGCGGCCGAGTCCGTTCTCCATCTCCCTCCTGAAGCGGTTCATGAGGTCCTTCACCGTCTCATCGGAGAAACGCATCGAGTACAGGTACTTGTCGATCTGCAACAGCACAATACACACATAAGAGAGCATACAAACCATAACATACAAAATAGAACACAGAGAAGATCTGTTAGACAAAGAGGATAGAAGATCAAATTAAGGCTGTACAATTAATTACATTTAAATGAAGGTTGTAATTTCTAGGTGTTTAGTTGATTAATTTGTCGATGAAACAATCAATTTGAATTTGTATTACTTATTTAGATTATTATTTGGACATTCATCCCCTCTGTTCTGTTGTATGTATGTCCAAATAATAATCGAAATAAGTAATTCAAATTCAAATTGATTGTTTCATCAACTGAGTAATCAACTAAACATCTAGAAATTACAACCTAGATGTAATTTCTAATGTAATATAAATACACACACACACACACATACACACTCACACACAACAGAAGAGAGGGGATGAATGTTGATGACTGGGGACTCATTTTGTGCTGGAGACAAAATTTTACATCTGATTTGCAGCACATTTTCTTAAATAATCTTCTTGAATAACCTTAAGATGAAGGTCGGGGCATAAAGCAACAGCACAGCCTCACAAGTTAAATTGCTGACCTGTCTACACATCTTAACACCAAATTATTTTTCGCTTACGGTCACTAAAGTAATGGGATTTCTGTAGTGTTAGGCCTAAGGATCTATATTGATTTTAGATTAGGAAGTTACCAGCAATCAATCAGGAGCAGACAGCGAACAGTAGAATGTGGAAAATAAAATGGCAATATAGGAATAGAACAAAATACAAAAATCTAGTTCATTTCTTTGCTAAATACAAAATCAGATCACAGATGTCAAGCTAAACGGGGATAACACTATTGCTGCTAATATTATGCAGCGCTCATTGAAACTAAATCTTACACATGCTGTCCTCATGTGAACCTGCAGTAATTAGGTCACCATGTAGTCCAGGATATTGCTTAAAAGGATAGTAGGTCAGATACAAAAACTTAGAAGGGAAATCATCAATCATCGCTCACTAATCATCACTAGAAAAACCCTACAAAAGCTGTATATGTTTTAGTGCATGTTGGGTCTACAGTGGCATTTATAACTGTACAAAAAAATAATAACATTAATCTGTTTTCACGCAAGGGTCCCTAAGACATGATATGTACAAGGCACAGTGATGAAGTAAAAGTTGTCAAGTATGGTACATAAGTAAAAATGTTAAGTATCTCTACTTGAATTAATTTTTAAGATGATAACTTTTTACTTACATGAAAGGGCAGGTATCTGTACTTTCTACTCCATTATATTTTTAAGCCATTATTTATGATCTTGTTTTATTTCATGTTACCATTTTCCTGCTTTTCTTGAACAACACTGAAATTTCTCCACTGGGACTAATAAAGGCATATCTTATCTTATCTTATTACATTTTTAAGAGGACTGAAAAGTATTTTATTTTTTATTAAGTCTGAGACCTGCTGAAAAGTTTGATTAAAAGTTTGTTTATTTTTAACATGTTCATAGTTTGAGCAAACAAAAATATACAAATAAAAACAGCTAGAAAAAAATTATTGTTTCAGTTGTTTCAAAATCTCAACATTTGAAGCTTAAATCTAGATCTCAAAATACTTTTACTCTTTACTCTTTACATAGAGTTATTAGGTACTTTAAGGCTTCCACCAATGACAATGTGTCTTCTCCTGATAATGAAATTTATCTTGTCACACCCTAATTTTGTCTCTCCTTTTTGCTTCTGTCGCTCAACGTACGGCCTAAAACTTGTATTTAAATTATCTTAATATTAATGCGGTTTTTCATATGGGAATGAAGAATAATTATGTTAAAATGTATTAGAAAAGGAAAGGTTAAGTACACAAGGGCACTTGCATTTAGTGGCCTATGTTAACAGCCTCAGTTGACTTTTTGGGACTTACTTATTGATTGATGATAGTAGTGGTCACTGGTCAATAGGACACTACAATATATAACACTGTTTCAACATGCAGTTTATATTTAGAACTTAATATGTAAGTTCTGTTAATGTTTACCAATTCTCAAAATCATTAAATAAAATGGCATGATAGGTATTCTAAGTACCAGCAGGAGCAGACCATAAATCTGGACTAAATCAGGTCTAAGATTTAACTAAAATAGGCCTAAACCTGGACTAAAACTACTGCTATTAGCACTGCTACTGCTGCTAGTACTACTACCACCACTACTACTTACTACTAACACTACTACTACTACCACTACCACTACTACTACTACTATTTTTTATTACAGTTTTTTTATTCTTCTTATTTGTTGGTATATTTACTATGAACCAGATAATATGTGTTCTTAGTAAAGATCGAATTGAAATGAATATTACTACTACTACCACTACTTTCCACTAACACTATTACTACCATCACCACTACTACTACTACTACTACTATTACTACTATCACCCCTAATACTACTACTACTGCTACTACTACTACTACCACTACTACTGCTACTACTGCAACTGCAAGACTTTTACTAATGCCTAACTATGATCACTATCAAAATAAGTATTATCACTGTTTTACTGCCAATCAGCTCCATGTACATGAGTAAAAGTATTACTTTCGCTAACTATTAATTAGTTAATGATTATTTGCCATCATGCTTCAGCTAATACTACAACCAAGTACATTTACCTAATACAAATATTACAACACATTTTTAAAACATCTACACTTTTGTCCCAGTTATAAGACAATACCCCCTCTCCCCTTGCCCTTGGTTCGGTGCCATAGTAAACCTTATTAATTACACTGGCTGGAGGATTTGAGCTGCAGAGGTGGGTTATGTAACCACACAGTGAATGCCACAGGGTACAGTCTACCACAAAATCTATTCTGTGCCAGGACATTGCAGCCATATTGTACCCTGCTCTTTACAATTCCTATTTATATCAACCAATGTAAAGTAATGTAAGTACTATTGGCCATGTTAGGAAGAGGGGGAGAGACAGCTGTGATGCTTTGACATTTAATTTGAAGATTACATTGTGCAGAGAGATTAAGTTACACACAGAGTGAAATATTTTAAGCATTTGTGTTTTTGATTGTACAGAAGTGGTTGAGTATTCACCCATCAACCAAAGGGTAACTAACTCACACCTGGTCCAAACTGCTTAATCTCTATTGCTAACACTAGTGAATCTATTAAGGGTAGCCAGTTAAAATGTAAATACATTCAGACTCCTAATGCAATTGCCGTTGAATTATTTCAGGGTGCATTCCCACTTAACTCCATTTGATCTGACTAGGACCTGTTTAGTCCTAATATAGATTTGGTCCAACTCTTGTCCAGGTAGGTTTAGTTCTGGGTTTACTACTCTACCCTTCTACAACTACTGTAGCCCCAATAAACTGTACAGACAGTTCAGTGGCTTTTGACATCTTATCACTTTTGACTATTTTAAATGAAGTTATATGATATAATATTAAAACAAAAACAGTGCATACTCACTCAGAACTAACATTATGTGCATTCACATTTGCACATTTACCACATCAAAACTAGTGGATTTAAACAAGGCCCAGAACATGACCAAACCAGGTCCAAATAAAGGTTAGATTTAGGACCAAATAATGATGAGTGTGATCACACCCATAATAACTCCCTTGCTTGTGAAATTCTAATTCATTTTCAAAATGCATCTGCCATCACATCAGTCAAATCTAGTGTCTTATGCACTATGCATATGTTTTCATATCATTAGCCTGTGAGGTGCTTGGATGAGCTGATGGGGCAAAGGGGAGTTCATGTTTGGACCTGAAGAATCAGCAGTGAATCAGAGAATGGAAAGTCCTGTAAATGAATGTATGATACTCAAGTTTAACATCTGTAGCTTTAATGGAGTGCCAAGATGGGAAAGAAGTGTCCCTCCATTATTTACAAAATAATTTAACAGTATTATCAAATGTGATCATTTGTTATTTTGTAAAAGCCCCTCTAGTATTGAGAGACATTGCTAATTAGTTTTGGCTAAAAATGTTAAAAGTACTGATACTTTTCAAAGAACAATTAACTTCACTTTTTGTCTAGTATTTCTTAAAATGCATTACTTTAGTGCAACTTTGGCTCATTTGTTTATTTTTGGTTAATTCATTATATTGTTTTGAGTTTTATTGATTTCTTCTACTTCTCCTACTTCAGTCTCACAATCCCTCCTGTATTTCCTCAGTTTTAACCTGAGACTGTGTTGAGATCAGATTTCACTAATGTCAAGCATCTGCCCAAGAATAACTTGTTTACTCAGTATGGAGCTGGGGACAGGAAAATGAGGAGACATACAGACAACACTGACAATAATGACATTAGACATGGGAACAAACATGGATTTTCTATGTTTGAAGTTGGTATTCAGTGGATAAAGAACATGGGTCTGCAATGTATTTTGAATTTACGTATGTACTGTACATGTTGATAATCCCATTTAAAATTATGTAATTGCAAAATATAAAACAATGTGTAAATAGTTAAAGAAAATAACAAAATAAATAAAAAAGTTGAAAGTGTGTGTGGATGACTACTTTACTAATCTTGCAAACACCAATAAACTAAAGAGATTGAAACATTATATTATTAAATTATATTATACTGTCACATTTGGCTACACTGACAATGGCACTAGTGCACCTGCTTTTACCTCTCCTCAGATTATGCAACGTCACCTCTGTCAAAACTATAGAGCCACACTCAAATAAAACAAAATGGCCCCGCTGCCAAAAATCTTACAGTGAATTTGACAAAATCTTAATTTTTCTTTGCTTTTTGCTAAAACTTGAAAAACTGTATTTGGCAACTAAGCAGCAATTTCCTTACTACAGGAGCACTACAGGTGCATTCACACTTGCACATACATCCTGAACAAACTGAGAATGACCTAAAATACATACTGTCCAGTATACATTATTATTTATTTATTATTTACCACCTTTAATTAATCTTTTTAAAAGTTATACTGGTAACTGCATTTTAAGGAGTTTTGTACATGCTCTCAAGGTGTCTTGAGGAGGTGTACAAAACCATTTATAGTAAATTTTTATGGAACTTTTTGCAGAATGTCCTTGATCTCTTGATGCTTGTGTTGCATCATTTCCCCTCTTTCTCGTTTAATGGGAGTTCATTGAGTACAAATCCATGCATTTCTGAAAAAAAACCTTGTAGTTATTCAAATGTCATGGTCTAATATTTATTATGGTTTAATGGGAAGTTGTGGAAGGGATGTGGTTCATTCTTCTTGACATTGTTTAGTGTCAGCATCTGTTTTTGTATCAGATGTTAGTTATTTCATGACATTGGGTGCATTGGATAGAGCAAAGTATCATGGTCAATGAAGTCTTTTATATGTTTTACCATTCAGCTCCAACAATAAGAGGCAGGCCCAGAAGCTAAACATTTGACATTGTGAAAGTTCTTGATAACATTTTGAGACTTCTTATATTGCCACATCTGATATTGCCAATATTGTCACATTCCTATCTCAAAGATATCAGTTCTGTTGACTTTATTTAAACAGCTTTTTTCTTTTTCTTTTTACCTGAAACAACTACCAGCATCTAATATTAATATTAAAAAGAATACTTATATAGTATAATAGTTATTTTTCTTGCTTTTTTCATGTTTTGTTCTGTTTTTATATACCCTTCATTGTAACACTGGAATTTCCCCATCTTATGTGCTGTTGTATATTATCTTATTTAGTTATTCAATTGCTGTCTGCACTTGTGTATTAAAGGCAAGTAACAGGTTTTCTGCTACTAAGGAGCATTCACACTAGCACTTTTGAGCTTTTGACTTTTAGGAATTGCTCAAGCATGATTGCCTAGGGTTCTATGCTATATCTAAGCTTTAGCAAGAGACATGAAATATCTATTGAATAGTGAGACAGATATGAGTCCTGCTGCAATACGCGCTCCTACATGAGTTTATGGATATAATCACAGCAGGAGACAGTCCACAGTGCTCATTGAAGGTAACCCTGATTTGCCGTGTGTTTTGGACTTTATTCACTGTTTTCCTTGTATGAACAATATCAGCGCATCTGACAGGGCTTGTATTGTAAAGTCGTGCATGTGCATGACCAAATGTGCCGTGCTTTGGCTCCAACTGGGCTAAAGTCCCAAACGATTTCAATGGATTTGATTGCGCCCACACTGGATGTAGGGGTTATGGGCCTGGGCACGGTTCTAAAGTCCTTGTAATAAACTATCATCTTATCTTTACAAACCAAGCCCCATAAAATAATAAAATATGATAATTATTCTGAATATAAAATACATATATCATACTGAAACTACTATTTAAATATAACCTCATGTTCTAAATGTTCTTGTATTCTTCCCTTAAGACCGAGGCAGCAGCTCACGACTTTCCTCTGACACCTGTCTGCTTCTGCCGCTATGGCAACCACCGCTCCGGAAACACTAGGCACCATCCCTGTGCAGGCCTGTTCAAGGACATCCAAAACCTACTGACAAAATCTACCCAAATCTAACCATTTTCCTATATTTTATACAAATTGGGACTTACTCTTGCTCACAAATTCTCCATCATTATTTTTGAATGTCAGACTGCCTCTCGTCTAAACTGCCATGACAAGTCTCTACACCATGCAAAAAGACCAGTACAGGTTACATACTTATACTACTACAATACTACAGCACGGGGCTTACCTTTTTGAGCTGATCATCCTTCAACTCAGTGAAGTAGTAGGCCAGAAGCTGAGCGGCTATCATCCTGGTGCTGTCAGTGTCCAATGAGCCAAGAGAGAAAGACAAAACCAAAAAAAGGCCTGTATTGCAAATTGTCTGCTGTCCCCCTATCCCCCTGTTATTTAAACAGGTCTGAATGTAAGATAATGGATGATGTATTAAGCTGTTTGCAAGGTTAAAAAGGGAAGCAAAGAGATGGCCGTGCCTGTACACCCTGCGACAGGCGCAAGCGCTTGCAAACGCATAGAGGTTGGGTCAGCCAGGCAAGGCTCCACCCACAGGGAAACCGGCTTCCTGTGCTAGAGCTGGAGAGGAAGACCAATGGTGGATGAGGCTTGTGGTGCTAGTGGAGCCATGCCCAGCCCCCACCGAGGAGCGTGATTGGGTAAAACACAGGAGCGTGAGATGAGAAAGGG
>KN513882.1:0-15974 GCA_000787155.1 Scartelaos histophorus
TGTCGTACCACTGTGTTCTCTCTCTCTGCCCCCCCCTCTCCTGTCGTACCACTGTGTTTGATTTACCTCCAGGTCTGAGGTGCGTGCAGAGCATCCATTTGTCAGGAGCACATTCCTCTTCAAGTGAAACATTGTGAACTGCCCATCACGGCTTCATCGCCGTCCAAATAAACACCGGTATAAGTCCTCGCTACGAGAATGAGACATCTACACAGTTAAAGATTTATCGACGTGGGCGTGGATAACTGGGGACAATTACAGCGTTTAGTGGTCAACCTAAAGGAAGTCCAATAGGCTAATCCTTCTTTAATTATCTGGACTTGAAGACAGTATAAAAACTATACAGACTTCAGACGTTAAGGGCCCATAATACACTATTTTTGATCTGTTATAATGTTGCTGGAGTGGTGTTTTGTTTCATTCACATACGTTTAACACACAAAACCGGCATTTCTTTGTCTGTCATGTGGTAATATAGGAGGTGCCCTACTGCGTTTTAAACTCCATAGACCTTCATTAGAATAATTTGAATAATTTCCACCCTGGAACTGACAATTTCTCCTAAATAAAATGTTAAAAGTAGCTGTTAACATGAATACAACCACTACATGACATCACAAGGTGGGTCAGAGCATTTTGAGCTTTGGAGATATAGACAGGCTAATACTGCAAGGTTACAGAAACATGTGTGAATGCAACAAAACACAACTCTGCATATGTTTTGAGGAGGTAATAACATTCTAACTTAAAGCTCACAAGAGTCCATTTTGCGTAATACAGGACCTTTAATGATATTGAAATATAATGCTGAGTAACGACAGTGTGAGTGCAGTAAGTGCAGTGTAGAGTGCCAGAGATCTGCTGTCAGTCTGCACCTGGCTGGACGTGTGATGCCTCAGAATCACCTCCCACTCGTCTCTTCTCGTCATGTTTGATTTTCATTTTGAGCTGCGGATGCAAAATCTGATCCTTGAGAGTAAGTACGGAAAAATACGAACGCAAACTGCTTTCCTGCCTGGTGTCACTGGTGTCAAGTGGTGTGGGACTGTGTTTATGCATCATATTCTGTTATGTCTCTATTGTATTTTTGGCTGATGCTGGTCCTTCTGCTTTCTCTGCCGTTATTATTGATCCATCTTATTGTAGTCTGTAAAACTTAATACGTCATATCTACACAAATGGAAGGGAAAAACTGCCTATATCATTTTTATGTACTAACTCAAAATCCAATTTCCTTTACAGTCATTGCTCAAACTGGGGGAGGAATGAAACTGACTTATATTTTAGAGCAAGACAGAGTTTCCACAGTAATGAACAATTCAACATAAAATAATCTATCTTTTGAATAGCACTGAAGATGACCCATAAAAACAAAAGTTGATGTTTCATTGGGGTCAAACAACATAGTCTTTATACCATATCTGGAAAAGCCACACCAGAAAGAGCATCTGATGTAAAGTTTATGCAAAGTCCGTAATTTGATTTGCTATCAAGAACGGCCATCTGAATTCGATTACTTTCACTTTTACCCAAACTGTGAATAACTGTTGCTTTCAAGTGTTTTTACAACCAGTCCATTTTTCATTTAAACACCTTGCCCTGTCTCATAATCACGTCTAACTCTCTCCCCGTTGGAAGTAGTAGCGTTATCTGGCCCCTCCTCTTTTCTACCTACCACAGCGTCCATTACATCTGTCATCATGTCCTCCCAACATAAGCCAGCAGCCTTGGGGTCCGATAGAGCAGGCCGAGTCAATCACACACTCCGAAAGCGCACACACAAGCTCATGTCTCCACACATCTCCACACATCTCCAGTCATTTACGGCGTTATTAACCCGGCCGGCACTTCACACACAGGCTCCTGCGCAGTTCAGTGATCCGGCCAACCTCCCTGTCAGGGCCTGATTAGCAAATCCACATGAGCCAATGCAAACATGTTTCCTGCTATTACACATCATGTCACACTACAGACTAATAACAACCACCCGCCCGGTCCAGCTCTGGAGGTACGGCTCCTCTTACTGATACAGCCCTGATCTCTGATAGAGTTCACCGCACTTTGTCAGGTTAGTCGCTTACAGGTCGTCGCTCACTGCCAAATCAAAAAGTAATGCATAATGCTCTTAAACTGTTAATAGAAGCTGTAAAACGGTGAATAAAATCTAAAAATAAACACACAAATTTTAGGGAAACTTAGCCTCCTACCAAGTCGCAGTTCTAACATGCAGCAATGAAGATTTTTGTTATTTTTAAATATCTCTAAATATCATTGTTCTTTTACTGAGTTTGACTTTGCAGAAAATTATTACAAATACACAAGTCTACATTTATTGCTTGATTGTTTGTAATTTAGGATTTTTTTTTGTAATTTTTAATGTCACTAAAAATTTAATTATACTTTATTCAATATTTACGGCGAAATGATTACAAATATACAAGTCTACATTTATTGCATGATTGTTTGTATTTTTTTTGGTAATTTTTAATGTCACAAAAAATGTAATTATACTTTATTCAATATTTACGGCGTTTGAAGAGCTTTTTGTCAGCATGTATCTCACTGACAGCTGTCATAGCTCAAAATGACGTATTGAAACATATGAGAGCTTCACTGCTAACATGTAAAAGTTAGTTGTCAAGTAATACTAAATTATACATAACAAGAAATTCATATTTGGGAAAAAAAATGGGGAAAATGTTTACAATACATTAAAGTGCAGCTTAACTGTGAGAAGCTACATCACGTCTCTAAAGAAATTCCCCAGCATGCCACCAGAATAAAGGGTAATATTTGAGAAGTATACTGGGTCTTACCTTGCAGACAGAGACAGACAGAGCGGAAGTATCCAGAGAGGCTGAGGTCCTGCGTGCACGACTGGATTCCAACTATTGTTTCCCAGCCAGCTGCTCTCTCCTCTCCTGCCTCTACCTCTCTGAGCTGGATCCTCTCTCTCCTCCCTCCCTCCTCTTCTTCTCCCTCCCGTTCTCACCTCCCCTCCGCTGTACTCACTCCGTTTTCGTTGTAACACAGAAATCGGCAGAAAGACGCAGCATGTAAAGACAGTGGTCACATGTGGATAGTGACAAAGCGCTCGTATATTATCGGATGGCTCTTTTCCCGAACACAGTCAAACACAAGCAGCTGACTCCCAGACACGCTCCACTGTGGCAAATGGGAATTCCAGGTTCGGACAGCTCTGCTCAGCCCATCAGGAGAGACTGACCAAAAGCTAGTTTTACGAGGCCAGGGTTATAAAACTGTTAGCAGATTTAGTTTATTTAAAAACAACTGGCCCCTCTCAGACATAAGAGCTGGTGGGTGGTGGGTGTGATGGGTAAGGGGGGCAGAATACCAAGAGTGAAAACAGTATGTCAATCTAAATAAATGGGAAAACATGCAATGCAAATCCAATAATGTTGAATTTTATTAACAATAAAATATAAATAACATAGCCAAAGCATAGAGCCAAAGGAATAACACGGCCATTTGACTTGGACTCAGGCAAAATGGAAAAGAACATGGTCAGATGAACCAAAAAACCCATTTGACCCGTGATAGACAGGAGTGCTCTTGGAACGGGCTCATTTATAGGCTCTTATTAGTGCGTTTGCGGAGGGAATTTCGGGTTTTTTAGCAGTTCTTTAAACGCAACATGAACCGCCATTGAACCGTCATCATCAAAATGTTAGTGTACGTGCAGCGGTTTGATTTCCAACAAAGACATGTCTGTAAAAATGCCAATATCAATAAAGTGAATTTGAAAATTCTGCTTTTTGTACAGTTAGAAGGCATGTACTGCTCGGGCCATTTGCTGTTTTATTTTATTTTTGCAGTTGAAGGACTGATTGAAATGGCCCGCGTTAAACTGTTTTTGATTTATGTTGTTTCCTCATCACAAACAAACCTGTTGTGTTTTGTTTTATTCACGCATGTTTAACACACAAATGCTGCATATTTAGAGTTCTGTGCTCTGTTCCACTTTGTCGTACATGAAGTGCTCCACAGTGTCGTTAAACTCCACACATCTTCATAGAGTCATTTGGATCATTTCAGTCATCCAGTCTCCACTGAACTGTAAATAAAACAAGCTATTAACTTGAAAACTAAAAATTCATGGCATCACAAAGTGGAACACACAATTTGAGCTTGAAATATGTAGATAGAGAAATATTAAAGGGTCACTCAAACATGTAGGAATGAAACAAAACACAACTCCAGGTATGTTTTTGCTGAAGTAACACCATTATAACATGTCTTAAACTTCAAAGAGTGAATTTTAAACAAATGTTAAATTGGACATTGCACATTGGACACATTTCGTGAGTCCTTTTGAGATAAAACTATAATAAATTCCAACTGTTATCTATGCTGAAAAGTACTATAAAAATGTAATGCTGGAACATGGGAAAAGCCTTGAGAAAATACAAGCATGACACGGCAAAAGAGATCATCATATCAAACGATTTGAATAAAACAACTGATGCATGCTAAGTACTGGAGAATAATGCCATATGTTGTACACATTAGAGAACAGCAGATCCAGCGGCGGCTTGTGATACACGTCCCAAATATCTGCTGAAAACACGCGATAGCACATTTTGTTTGTTGGATATGGTCATTCTGAAGCTCTTTTTAACTGACACAGAGCAGGTTGAGGAAGTCAATGGGACATAAAACAAACCCATGCCATCTGGGAAAACAGCTTGTTTCCAAATAAATTTCTCCTCTATTAAGCAGGTTTGATTTGAATAGATGCGTCGGTAATAGGCCTGCAGAAGAAATGATCTGAAATACTATCTGAACCAAAGATTATGCAGTAATACATGGATTTACCTGTAGTGACACAACAGCATATCAGGTTGTTCCATAACTTTTTTGTTTCCTTTTTTTTTTGGCAACTTTTGCTAATGTTTCTCTATAGTTTGGTACATCTGCCTTTAACATTTCTGATGTTTGATCTGTATTCATGGGTTTCAGCTTCCTGTTATGTGCTGCCATTTTGAGGACATTGACCATTCAAAAGACATAATATTTTGTTTTGTAAAGTGAATTGTTATGGCTAACTTTTCATCATTCTGAAACCCATGAATTCTATTCAGAAATTGGAACAGTAGCTCAGTTAGTCGAGTGCATGTTCCCTGATCTGAAGGTTGGTGGTTTGAATCCCACTCCTGCCATGAACATGGATCCATGAGCATGATCCAGCTCCCATACTGCTGTTGTGTCCTTGGGTTAGACACTTCACTTATAATATCTGCATATGTTCAATTCAATTCAGTTTCTCTTTATTGTCACATGTGCATATACATACAAGATCTATAGCACAGATGAAATTGCTGTCCTCTCCCACATCAGTGCAAACATTTAAAAAAAAAAAAAAAAACATTTAAAAAAAGAAGAGAAAATGTGCAAACGACAAGTAAAAAAAAAAGAAAAGTGCAAAATGTTGATGCATGAATGGGTGCCTTGATGTAGACCTTGATGGTAAAAAAATCATACTACAATGTGACAGATTTAGCCAAGCCCTACAGACAGACAGATTGGGCTAAAAATAACCATTATAACATTTTTAGTAATTAAAAAAACTGTGTGTTTCCTATTGTGTTGATTGTGAAAGGCTCTATAAATAAAGATTAATTGATTGATTGTGAGAATAACCTCTTCTTTTAATCCTTGTATTTAGGACTATAATATAAATTGAATCTGTCTTAGTGTAATTACATTGTTTCCTAGTAAATTGCATAAACGATTTTGCGCAATCTTTTTCAGAGCTTTTGCCAGACCCCTTTTTTAGTCAAATGATTGAGTTGATAACAGCTCTACTTCCATTACACTGCATATCTAACAACTGTAACTACTTTGCACCATTTACATCAACACCGACCTTCTGCAGATTTGTTGTATTTTGTAAATCTCCAACGCAGCTAGCCATTAAATTCTTTGACGGAGGTCTCATCTGTAAACAATTTGACGCAGATAGTGTGCCTGTAACTTTTAGAAACGATCAAAACAAGGTGAGTCCAGCTCCAGAACGTAACTACCTCATCTGTCTTTCTCACATGTTTCGGACATGAAGACAGACTAGACAAAACCCAACCTACAAAGAGGAGCAACCTGTGGCCTTTCCCTGCCAAATATCCTCCACTGCACCAGACATCTTGATTTCCTCAGCTATTTCAAGACGATTACACTTCTTGGCTGTTTATTGAAAACATAAGCAGAATAATATCTAAAACTGACAGTGATAGTAATGGTATAATTTCCCAAATGAGGTGTGAAGTAGGAGTTGAGGAAAACGCGGCCAGACTAATAGTTTTGGTTTGTTGCATGTTTCACACGGATATAAAGCAGGAAAAGGTACGACATGGAAAACTAATGTACTTTTCATAACCTGTCAAATAGTCTGGGAATTGTGGCGGAGGAGAAGGATAGCGTAGCCTCACTCCTGTTGCATGTGTTAAGATACTAATAGTACCACACATAGCAGTACTTTTGGTATGTCTCAAATTCTCCTGGGAAATAAGGGGGAGCAGCCTACATCCCTCTAAGTAGGGCTTAGCGGGTCAAAAGTTTAAGAAGCACAATTACCTGCGAGACCCGAGCTGACCCTCCGAATTTCTCACTTTCGGGCCCCTCGCACACCTTTGACAATAAGAGCCGATTTACAACCGACAGCGGCGCAAAAAGAATGAAACACCAACACACTCCTATAGAGAGAGCATAGGAAGTTGTATTTTGATTTGACTTCGAGGGCTTGTAAATTAGCACCAGAGAAAACGGTGTCAAATAAAATAGCCATAAGTCAGGCGGACATTGCTTCGACCGGGTCTCCTCGGCGGTTCCACGTCGAGAACAAGAGGTGGTGACAGAAAGCGAATGGCTTCTGATAATGTATCATAATATCGCATTAAGAAAGCATCCAGGGAAGCTTGAAATGCGAATCCCATATGGCAAGTTAGAAAGGGTGGAGCGAGCGAGGAGCGCACGGAAGATATATGGACACGCGGGGACGACATACCACCTTAAAAGCCGCCTTAAGAAGATGAAAGCTAATAAAAATGTGTGTCTGTTGAAAAGCAGGATTTGAAAAAGGCTAATGAATGTCAGAGGCGCTGATGTGTAAATTACTGTTTAAGATAAAGTCTCACTCACGCGGCGATTTATCAGTACTTCAGTTTGAATCACTGTTACACTTAGAAATGTGTCACCAGCCACTTAGCGTTCTGGCCCCGCAGCAGTCCGCACAGTCGTTTAAGTGTGCTTCACGTTTCACCCTATTACATTCAATGACAACGAGTGAAAAGTGGAAGTTATTTCGGCTTTGGCTGGAGGGAAAAGACAATAGGGTTCCATGTCCAGGAGGGGGACGCTGGACCTGAAAGGACATGAGTGGACCCTTAAGAGATTAACAGGGCAGGGTCACCCACTGTCTCATGGGCGATACTGTCAGAGGTATTGAAAAGTACCGATTCTCATGCAAAAAGGTATTCATGCATAAAATTACAAAAATCACTCTTTGTTTTATACTCTTCTCAAAACACATTGTTTTTATATTTTAGTTAATTTGCACATTTATTCATTTTTTTTTTTTTTTTAGATCAGTTCAAATTAGACTTACAGTTAAGACAAACTTTATTGTCTAATATATTATAAAAATCAAAGAGCAACAATTTAAAAGGTAATAAATTTAAATTAAATAGAAAAAATAACAAGAAGCTAGTGTCAAATAAAGCATAATCCACAAAAAGTAAAAATAAAAAAAAATAAAAAATAGAAAAAATACTAATACTAAAAATACTAAAAAATAGAAATATACTAATACTCATCTCTCAAATTGGAAGTAGTAAAAATAATGATGTCATATGTAACTTTTAACAGTAAAGGAGTTTCAGTGCATCTGAATGTAAAATGTATCTGTATTGCTACTGGACTGATATTGCGACACTTGCTATTGTATTGCTTAATTTAGGGCTGAAACAAAAATGATGAGCCTACAGCGGTTTAAAAGGAAAGTATTTGAAAGGATTTATTTAAATGCCAAACTGAGCTCTTAGACATTGCCCATATCTTGCAGTTGTAAAGATAAGATTTGAGTATTGAGTCAGATAGGCCATAACTCCAATTAAATGCCCACAGTTAAGATTTTTTCTTCACTGACTTGCAGATGAAGTGTTGTTTGGCGCTCGCTATTGCATTCTTAAACTACTCTCTAAGTATTTATTTATCATTCCTAACCACCCTAGAGCAGGAAACCAAGAAACAATTGTAAGACATTTTAATGTGTATGAATAGATTGTGGCCAATGTTAAAACCAAGTGAACACAATGTTTAAAATGTGTGCGGATCATTACCCTGTTGCAGCTGTATATTATGTTACGAGCACCGCTGCAATTTGTATGTGACAATGGGAAGACAATTATAAATAAATATGGAACAGAACAAATGACTAAAGACATTCTTTTTAGACTGATGACTTGTGGTCAGCGTCCTTGCCACTGTAAAAATAAATACAAGAAAATGAATCCTTAAAGTAAATCATTGCACTCTATAGTTTTTAGGAATTAGGATAAAATATGTCCAAGTTGCATGTGAAAGTAAGGCCCTGTTATTGATGACACCCGTGGATCTAGCGAACAGCTGCTAATGCTAACAGCCACAGTTTTCAGTGTTTTTGTTGGATTTGGCGCTTTACTTGTCGCCAGTGGCTAATGATTTATGGCGGTAACACAAAGCTGCACAAAAGGAGAGGAAGACACACATATGGAATCAACATAAATGTCGCAATGCAATTTATATCTTTGTGGGACATTGTGATCTATGCTTAGAAAGGTGTTACTACTGATTTAAATGCCTCTCATATTTCATAAAGTGCAATGTTGGTTGCTGCATTATAAAATACCATTATGGCTTGCAGAAAATATAAATGGGATATAAGTAGTATTCATTTTAGGAGAGATTATAATTTTCAGTTGATGCTTTTAGAGGAGATTATTGCCATTAGGATTAGTGTTGTATTCTATGAAACTGATCTGAGGCCATCGGCCATTCATTAATTATCAGTAAGATGCAGCCATATTTCATTTTATATTTGTGGCTTTCAGAATGATTAAAATGCCATAGTGATTAAGAATTTAAAACAAAATATTATATATTTTCAATAGAGAAAAAGTGCTGACATTGCTGCATATAACAAGATGAAGCTCATGAATTGCAAAACAACAAAACATTCCAAGATGAACATACTGACAAAAACAAAAGCTGATCCACAAATTTACAGTTTGAGTACTAGTAAGTAACTGTGCTAAATAACTGTGGTTTCTGTGGATATATGTGTTCTCCTTTAGATGTGGCAAGCTCCTGTCCACTATTTTACACAACTGACAAATGGGAAGTTGTTCAGTGGTTGGGTTTTCTAAATGAAGAATGAATTCATTTGCACAACCATTTTCCCCTAAAATCCAACTACAATACATCAATATGAAGTGGGGCTCTGTGATCTTCCATTAGAACAGTAAAGCCCGTTTTAAGCGGTTTTATGTAATATGTAAGTGTGGCCTGACTGATGGCACAAAGGGATTCTCAGTCTTCATTTCCATAATTAATTTATGAAAAAGTAACAGAGTGGGCTGTAATTTTGAAGATTTTTGTAAAACAAAACAGGGGTGTTCGTCGGCAAAATGTCCTCCACTGGGATCCAAATGTCTAACAAAAATAGTCCCATAGTTGTAATTTACAGCTGAGGTAGAATAACTTTCTTTCTCTCTTTACAACAGGTAAAGCAACGTTATGGCAGCTGCCAAAAACAACGTCTTTTAGATGAGTGTACCAGGCCTGGGCTTGGACACTGCACATTGTTCCCCTGAAGAGACGATATGTTGATATTGAAGTGAAAATCAAAGGTGCTCTATACTCGTGGCAAACTACAAAGCACACCATTATTAATGACATTAACACACCAACTTCTATGTAACTGATTCAAAAAGGACAAAAGGGTGATATGGTGCAATGAGAGGATGGATAAGTGTTTCCCCATGTGCCCCTGGGGCAGTTCTGTGTCTCTGAAATAGTGTCTTACCCTCCTCCACACCCCTCACTGTGCCAATGCCCATAGGCACAGAGGAATCACAAGAATGAACAGCCTACAAGACGCTCAGCTTTGGATGTGACAACCTTCACTCACTGACCTAAAGAAAGTAGAAACATGTGTAGATCAGGACCATCTTTCACTCTACCATTCAAGGACGGAGAAGCTAACGCTGATTTGTAATTCTGTAATGACGAGCTCCCTGCTCCCCTTTGGAGTACTACAGACCCTTTTAAGAGTACTGCTGTAGCTCTGATGAGCACCCACCAAAATGTAACTGTCAAGGATATGACATGTTTGTGATTGATTGCTCTGTCTGCCACTTAAACCAGTCTGAATAACCACAGGGACAGACAAAACAGAAAACACCAAATATGTTATATTGAAACATGCAAGTATACATGACATTTGATCAGAAGTTTACCTTACATTATTATTATGTTTTTCAATGAACATACTCATTGATTCAAATTAGACATACATATGTCAGGATCATGGCAAACTTCGGCATTGTTATGTTTTCAACAAATACCAAATCTATGAAATTTTGCACTTTTTAAATGTATTTTTATTATATTTTAATACTGAGTCCCATTATAAAT
The DNA here is from genome assembly GCA_000787155.1 of Scartelaos histophorus. Classification (NCBI taxonomy): domain Eukaryota; kingdom Metazoa; phylum Chordata; class Actinopteri; order Gobiiformes; family Gobiidae; genus Scartelaos; species Scartelaos histophorus. Next base: position 10,690 of record KN513882.1, read on the forward strand.
TATGATGTGAAAAGTTGTTTACAAACTCATATATCTGATTTTATCATTTGAGATTTTATCATTTTATTAATATAGAACCCAGCTAAAATATTGCAATAGCCTCAGTTATAGTGGAGATGCATTATGTATATCATTTATTTTTGAAAATGATCTTAACCCCTATCTTATCTGTACTGGAGGCAAACTCAGAGGAGGACAGCAGAGCCAAACTGCAGCTCTGGGGAAGAGAGCCGAGCAAAACAACATGTGAGCGCAGGTGCTCTGTGATGAGTGTGTGTCTGTAGCATCCAGTTTTAGGAGGTGCTGTCAGGAGAGGGGAGAGCGGCAGCAGGCCAGTGAACAGACTTCTCCCTCTTGTTCTCCGATATGTGTTTAGACTTCATAGATTAGTCATGACTCCATCAGACCTGAATTAGGCCCTCTGCTCCCATTCGCGTGCATGTGGACAAACACACAGCACAGGCCTATACAACCCCTGAGACTTTTATGACCTTCCTGTAGATCAGCTTTTACAGTGCGCTGTCCAGAGCAGAGCAGTAATAAAAAGAGGAACAAGGAAAGACAGTCTCCATAACCAGTGACCATGTTTTCAGTTTCAGGGAAGACCAACATGTGTCAGAGAACAAAGCATTCTGGGTAAAAGCATCATTAGATAAAGTGACATGTGATGAGCAAATGCCTTCTTACAGGATACAGCTTTGGCAGTGAAAACGTTTGTCGACAACCCTTTCAGATAGATACTTCGTTGATCCTACTTCAAATGGGAATTATAGAACATTAGGCAGAAAAATATATATGGGCTTGACTCGATACCTTGACATTACTTTGGAAAGATTTTACTGGTCACAACGCTCTCTGGAATATTTTAAACATAAATCTCAAAAGACAAGATGGAGTCTTTGGTTAATGTGCATCGACTGCATCTGACCTGAATATTGCCCTACACCTGATAAGTCAAACTCACAGTGTACTGCTATAGGAACATATTTGCAGGGGAAATAGTGCTCTCCTGAAGACATGAGATTTGGTTTACCATTGACTGGATGTCCTGACTTTGACACAATATGGCAGGATATTGTATATAATTTTCTAAAATGATTTTAGAGAGACAAATATGCAAATATTTCATTTTTAATGCCATCACCTCTCAGAATTCCCCCAGACCAGGTCACTGCTGATGATTTTCATGATGATGTGTGTGTGTTTTTTAATGTCTTTATGATGAGCATTGTGTCTTGTCAAACAGAATTTATATCACCTGCAGGTACAGAGAACACACTTCAATCTATCAAATACAGTAAAAATTCCAGAAGTCTGTACAAACAGTTTGTCTGGGCTCATTTCTGTACTATTTTCATACTGTGAGCTAGTTGGAGAAGCTTGTCTTTCCTCTTTCCTCTTCCATGTTCCCTGTGTGTTTCATAGGGGACCAGGGTCAAGCGAGCGTTCAGGAAACTCCAGTCATAGCTCACAGCCTCCACGTCAGCCTCTGAAAGACCAGTGACTGGAGGGCCTAATATTTAGTATGTGTGAAAGCAGACAGCGAGGACCCGATAATGCCCCGTGGTGATGTCATTCTCTGTTTCTGCCCCAGGACAAAGAGGCCATGCTTTCTATTCTGTGTGTGAGGAGATGGTGGCTTGATCCCTAAAGTTTGACATATCCTTTTGTAGAATTTTCAGCTCAGTATCTGGTTTCATGGGGCACCTCAGTCTCAATTGTTGTTATTATAGACTAATGCCACACATGAAGCCAAGCTGTGATAGTCCTGTTTATTTATTTACCATACGACAAAATGCTGTATTGTTAAATGTAAAAATACAAAGGTAGAGACAATATATAAAATAGATTAAGAGCCCAGTGATTCCAGACTAAATGAGGTTATGAACTCAGGCCATAATTCAAAAGGTAGTTTAAATAGGAATGCCTTTAAAGGAACAAAAGCTTTACCCTGAATAACACTTTAAAGAGCACCATTCATCTTTACATAGATAAGGTTAAGTCCTAGTAATACACGTCCTCTGAAATGAATATCAGGTGCACTGTTTTGGGTTTTTAGTTGTAAAAAATATATAAAAATACTTTATATTATTTTACTTTATAATTCACAGGCTTGACTAAAAATATCTCAAATATTATGTATATGATTTAAAATGATTGTTGTGTTTGGATTATATAAAGGATTCACTTATTACTCACTGACCCTCACCAGTCCTAGTGTAAAGGCAGCCATAATGCTTAGCTCATCTTATCTAATTAATGCACTTTCTACAGATATAGTCAATCCTATTACTGCAATATTATAGATAGCCCTTCAATTGCTGCTTTAATTTTATTCGGTAAACTGTCACCATTGCATTGCTCACATGATTCATCCTCTAGTACTTTTTTCTCTGATCAAATTTGCGCTGAGGGATGTACTATAATGTGCTGTAATCATAAAGTGTGAGTCAAGGCTGCCCAGAGCTGAAAATATGGTTCTGCTTTAACGGCTTGTGTCTTTAAACTTGTCAAGGAGGTCTTGGTACTAAACCCATATAACATAAAAGCATTCACATCAAAAAGCATGTGCTGTCCGAACTTCCCCTTTAAGTATACCGTCCTTATTGAGTCGTTTGTGTCATTTTAGATTTGAAAGGGTCACGACTGCTGCCACATCATTCAAATGTTAAAACACTAACTTATACTTATATCTTGGTTTATATAGCATGGCAAGAGATATCACTATTGGTGCAGGCAGGAAAATTTAATACAAATTCATGTTACTGTTACTTTACATGACTCTATGATGCAGCAGTAGTTGGGTCAGTGTTGGTGAGGGGACCTGAGAAGATGTCTTGCAGCATACTGACATAGTTGATGTTTCTTCGCACCACTCTACCACTGTCTGATGTCTTTAAACTGACCTGAAAAAACAGAATTCAAAAATACTTCTTACAGAACATATATTAGAACATATATTTATGGACGGGATACATCGTGGACACTGGCCAGAGGCAAAGACAAAGGCTCAAGCACACACATGCACAGACACGCACAGACATGCATACGCACACACACACACAGACACACACATGCACACACACAGACACACAGGCGCATAGTGTGCTGTCGAAATGTCATGGCGCATATCTCAATCGTTCACCTGTTCCTGCTCAGACGTGAACGTGGCGTGCAGCGTGTTAAATCAGTAATATATGGAAGATGAAAGACACTTTTGCTTTCTCTTCATCTAAGTCTTCATTTCAGCTGAGAGTCTCACAATTTTATGAGTTATGTGTAAATTTAGTACCTGATTTACTTTTTTAAATTCATGATACATTTTGCTGGACTAAACTACAGAATAAGACAGTGGCTTGCTTACCTTTAGAATGTCATCAGGCATTACAGGGGGAGCAGGATGTTCAAGCCAGTTAATAGCCGTGATGTAAGCGTGGTAGTCAATTTCATCTTCTTTTGCAAACCTGCAGCACATGACCAGTGATATCAAACTTTTTACAAGAGACCACCACGCCTCCGTTTGAACAATAGAAAATGTTACATGGTTTGTTAGATAGAAACAGTGTTAAAAACATTATTGACAGCCAGAATTTATTTGATAGGAGCTGAAGATGGAGACATCCAACAAACTGACATCAGGGTTGAGGAGTTGCCTTGCACAGCATGGCAGCACGGTTGTATACGCTATATTCTTAATACTCAATGCTTTGTTTTCTTACTCCAAAATATATTGCAGTATGGATGTGGTTAGTGTAACATACTTTTGGAGCAGGGATGTGAGCAGATTCTCAGGCAGGGGAAGATGGAAGGCTTTACAGATGGTCCTGGTCTCTTTCAAGGAAAGATGTCCAGTTCTGCACAAAAGAAAACTATTAGTGCTGACAAGTCAGACATACGTGGTGAGATAAGATTTTAGGCATAGAACAGATCATTTGTTGCAAGTGTCAAGTTGCATTTATTTCAATACAACAGGATAAGTAAAGTGAAGTAAATGAGGCAATGAAGGTTTATGGACCCAGATGTTTTCTCAACCATGCTCCTGCACAGTCATTCTTGTCACAGATATTGATGAATTATTTGGAGCTAACTAAGTGTTAACAGAGTACCGTATTTTTCGGCCTATAAGGCGCATCTAAAATCATTACATTTTCTCAAAAATCAACAGTGCAGTTTATAATCCAGTGGCCTTATGTATGACCTTTGGTTGTGTTTAACCTCCAACCGATTTTATGTTGTTCACATTACGGCTAATAACGTATTAGTGGGCGAGTCAGGAGGAGTAATATGTTGGCGACATATAGGGCGACTGTGCAACATACCGGTAGTTCTGCCATGTGCTGTACAAGGACCCAAAATGCACCTGTTAAGAGACATGCACCATGCAGATTTCAGGTTTTGTATTTTTGTGTTAAAACTGAACAATGTTGAGAGGGATCCGGGCATGTTTGATGCCCAAATTACTTTTAAACTGTTAAACTTGTATTTTTGTGTTAGCTACAACTGAGAATTATTGTAAATTACCTGAATAAAGTTCGATTTATCCAACAGCGTTTTGTTTCGCTTATTGTGCCTTATAATCCGATGTGCCTTATGTGTGGACAATGACACAACTGACATATTATTTGATACTGCGCCTTATAATCCGGTGCATTTTATAGCCTGAAAAATACAGTAATTTACACTGGCTGGAGAGCCTCACCCCTGCACCGACAGACTTTACATAATCCCACGCCCTGGCGTGAACATGACACAAATCAAAGAGTGACCAAGTGACAAACAAACGGAGGAACACCATTGTAAAGAATATGTTGACTGTGTCCTACAGAGGCTCAGGCCAGGCAGGTCTTCAGGGTGCATCTGGTTTCAATGCTCCACTCACACTGCTGGAACTAATAGCAGCTCTGAGATATGGGGCCACTGGCTGAACGATTGATGTCTTGTTGTGACGCTGTGCTCCTTTGTGTGTTTTTCTGTATGTGTTTCTCTGGGAGCCACTTCGGGTGGTGTGTGACTATGTGTGAGTGCACCTACTTATGTTTGTCATGGTGTGCGAAGGCTTTGGTCATTTCAGTGAAGTCTTCAAAGTGGTTCTTCCTGAGGAAGTCCTGGGCCACGGCCAGCATCAGGCTGACATCCATCTCCGAGTGCTCGTGCTCCGAGAAGCTCCGGGACAGAACCAGCACCTCATGCTCCGAGAGGCCATACTCTAAGCCCATCAGTAGTCCCCTGTGGCATATGAGCATATGCATAAACAAATGACACAAACAAATAAGAACTTCCAAGTA
>KN513882.1:17976-39442 GCA_000787155.1 Scartelaos histophorus
AAAAATAGTAAGAAAAACAACCCTAACCCTAATTACACAGAGCCCGACATCACATGGCCCACGACTCCTGGACAGGACTTTATATAAAGGATTGACTTATGTTGATCCCTTCGCCTTTGCATGCAGTAAATTAGTTTATGTTCGAAAATAATTAACAACATTAACTAATAATACTAATGATAAAAATTAGTAGTAGTACAAGTGCATGAAGTACAAGTGGCAATATATTTTATTATTCATTTATGCAGCAAAATTAATCTCTGGAAACATAATTTTCTGCTGTTAGACTTTACTGCCACCAAGTGTTGGACTGGTGCTCTACAAAATGTGTAGAAGATCTATGTACATAACTAAATAAATAGTAAATGTATACCTATGCCATATTTGCAGCGATAGTACGTCTTAGTGAATTCATCGCAGTCGGTGATGACAACTCTCCTGCCCCACACATTCAGCTCAGTGCCTATGATGAGGTCACAATCTTTATAGAACTCCTCTTTGACGGCTCCTGTCTGCAGAGGGAGAGGCAAATAAATCATTTACAATAAAGACATAATTTAATGCAAAGGTGGCATTTGAATGACATAAAAATGGACATTGCATTTTAACAGTTACATTTTGTGAAGTTTATAAATGATGACAAAATGTATTGATGAAGCACACCTTAAGACTGTCCAGAATAAAACGCTTCCCCTGGTTTGATGAGTCTAATACATTGAGGATGGTGCGGTCAGTGACTGCACCAGGCGGTGGGAGTCGACTTGGGGCAATCTGCAGAAAATAAAAATAAAACACACAGTACATTAATGTGAGGTAAACAGTTCCCAGTGCTAGTGACCCAGCTTCTGTTTGAATGACAGAGCTGACACTTTAAATACATTAGATGAACAAAATAATTAGGTTTATGTTGGTCAAGACACAGACAAAATGCTTGGGGGGACAGTTGTGGTCATGTCAGGACAATATTGAGTGAAAAAAAATAGAAGAAAGAGGTTGAAAAGATCACATCTAAGTGGGTAAAAACTTCTGTAATTCAATTCTGGATTAGTTTAATATAAAGTCAGACACATTGCTGTGCTATTAGTCCTGAGAAACATTGATCTACAACAGGGGTGGGGAGTTTTTTTCCATGGGGCCACATGAGTAACAGAAAATATTGTGGAAGGCCAGGCCAAAATGCTTTACTCAATTCTGCATAATATTAATTGTATTATGAAAATGTTAGAAAAAGCAGTAAACAACAATGTTTTGACAAGCTGATAAGATTGGTAAGATTGTATGTTATGCCTAAGCATTGAAAAAGTGAGTCTGCCTTACAAAAATATTATTAAAAATATGTCTAAAATAAAAGCAATGCAGCTTTAGTCCATACATTCCAAATTAGTTTAAACGGGCCAATCAGAGTCAACCAAAGGGCTGTATGTGGAGTTGTACAATGCCCAGGTCTGATCTAGAGGTTTTGCTAATGTAATAATTCCTTTTCTATCAGTGTCTCACCTTTGGAAGTTTGCCGCGCCTCAGGAACTTGGGTATGTGATCTCGACCACTGTTGGGGGGAATGACTTCACGAATCTCTATTGTGTCATCAGCAAGGAAATAATGTACGACCAAATCTCTGACAGCACCAAACAGGCTCTCTGTGTCATCCCAGTAGCCGTAGAAACGCAGCACTTTCATGTTGTTCTCCAGGAACTGCTTCCGTGTGTCATACCGTTCATAGGGCCTTAGTGGCTTCATACTTTTCTCTATCTGTAAGAATAAGCACAGGTATAGTAATATGGTTTAGTTTAAAAATGTACAAAATGAAATATTGCCAAGTGCTTACATCTTCCCTGAGCTGACTATAGGGATCAACAGGTGAAGTTGTTGGTTCGTTCAGACGCACTCCCAGATTCGTGATAAAATTTCTTGTGAAAGTATCACAATTAGTTATCATAAACCTCCGAGAGTATAGGAGCATCTCTTGGTTAATGTTGAAATGAAAAACATTGTAGAACTGGTCATCGTTTGGTGGTGGAAGTGGGATGCGGTGACGTTGAATGAGAGTCCCTGCCATAAGATACAACAATACAGTAATTGAGCCAAATCCTACACATTTAATGAATATGAGATGTATGTCATCAACTAAACAGTGCTTCACACCTTGGGGAATACCACTGTTCTTGACCTCTGGCTCAACCACTTTGATAGTATCATCCTCTAAGTAGAACATGATCTTGCACTTCCGTATTCTGTATGTTTCTTCTTTAGCCTGTGGCACAGTTTCCTCAAAGTGTGCATCAAAACACAATGCCTACAACAAAAACTCACATTAGAAACAGTTTGGCATCAACAAAAAACATGTAACTGCTGGAACACTTAAGTAATATTTGCCTAGAGTCTATGGTCATATGATTTCCACTCACCTGTTTATCAAAGGCCACCCATGATGGTAAATCACTACCCTTTCCTTTGGGGTATATTGAGTACTTTGGTCTTGTGCTTTGACCAGGCAATGGCTCTCCTCCAATTCCTGGTTTTTCGTCACCTACCAGTAAAGCCACTCCATTTGAAATGTCAAAGTGATGTGACTTGTGAAATGTCTCTTTACTCAGCTGTGTTGTAAGAAAAAAAAAAAGCATTAATATTTCTATTGCTTTGCCAATAGAGGTTATACACCTAGCATCATAAGAAAACGGGAATGTGTCAGTCTAAATGGTTCATAATGACATTTGCTCCAGTAAAAGCTCAAAACACTTTTACTACTCCATAAGATTTCTGGTGGTGAGAACTTTCTCCATGGAGCTTGAAGTTTTATGCATCTCTGTAAACACTGCCGGTAAAGCTTTGCCAGAACAGATCTATGGAGACATGCAGCTGCCTTCACCCATACATTGTACAAAGTAGAATATATAGTCTATGTAAGGATGGATGTTTCTCAAGGTTTTAATTACAACGAAACCATCATTAACCATCACGAAAATAAAATGCTTCTATTTTATTTTTTGTTTCGGCTGGGATCTTACGCGATAAGGCTTTGTGCTAACTTGATTGTTGCTCATATCAATAGCTTTACCCACTCATAATAAACAAAGAACAGAAATGTCCTTACGTGTTTGTTTGGAGAATTTCCAGGAAGCAGAGGTAAAGAAGCCATCTCAGTGGTGATAAAAACAGCCCAAACTTTAGCTTCACGAAATGAGCATTGGAGTTACCATGGAAACGCTGTGTATGTATTCAGGTGCGTTTCCACGTTACAGCACGAGCACGTGATGCAACATCAGCGCCATCTAGTGACGAGTTACACTAACCATTATTTTTTTTTTAAGAGCCGTGGAGCCTTTTAATCTCAAATGTCTTCTACATGTATCACGTGACAGTTATCTTGTGCTCAAGAAAATGCCCGAATGCTGCTTTATAACTTTATTGTTGTCATCAAACACAATGCAGCACAGCTGCCAAAGCCATGCAAACATACAAATAGGGAGATGCAGGGGAAGACAAGACACATGTCACCACTTCTTAAAGGCCTTATCAAGGTAGCACTTTGGACATACTTCAGATTTTGAAGATGAATGATCAATGACTGAGAATATTTGTCATTAGGGTTTACACTCATATTTAAACTTTTACTTCATATGATTCAATCTCATTTTAGTATCAAAATAAATAAATAATACTATGAAGGTGGTGCTTTCTTTTCCCCCAAAGGCTATTTGGCTTGCAAAAATATACTAATGATATAAAAACAAGAGTTCTACCATCTGGTCAAAACCAAAACAACATAATACAAGTGCCTCTTACACAGAGGTACTACAGTATTCAAATAGAAACGATTGCTGCATATACCGTTCATTATGTCTACATATCTACTTGCAAGTGGTAAATTAAAAAAACAAAAAAAAAAGCATTTTATGATATGTTTCAACAAGAGAGATTATCAATTTCTAGGACACCATTCCAAGCAGAAAACCTCCAACAAAGCTGCCTGTGATAACAATGTTCTTCTTCACGAACTCTGTGGACTGAAAAAAAAAGAAGACAGAATAAGTTCCTAACAGCAATTTGTAGTTCAAAACATTATCTTTACAGAGGGTTCTTGACGAAATGAAATGTAAATGATGTCATTAAATTACACATATAAACATGACATAAATAATATTCATACCTTTTGGAAAACTGTATCCAGTTCTGCTGATGCTTGATTGGTACCTTTCTTCAGTTGCTTCTTAGCTTTATTGACATCCTTTTCTACTCTCTTCCAGTCCACTTGAATATAGCCACTATTATTTGCTATCTAAAGAAAAAAAAAATATAAAGCAAACAAGTGTACAAAGTCATGTTCTAGATGCCCATCAGCATAGTGGGAGTGGTATACCTGTAACATCAGAAGACCCCCACCAACAGCCGTAGCAGCGACTTTCCCAACCTTCTGGAAAAGGTATCCTGCGCACCTACACCAAACAGGCAGCAAAACTAAAAAGTGGCTGCAATCTGCATTGTAATTGTAACATTTACGTTTTTATTTTCAGAATAAAACAGGAAATGATTCAGTTCTATAGCATACTTTATAGAAAAAGCTTTAATGATGCATTTAGAGAGGAGAGGTCTATTTCAGTTTCTGCTTCAGATGTTTAAGCTTCCTTTACACATTACACGTTGCATTTTCCCATTCAAAAGGTCTATAATTTTGTTTTCAATCGTGCTCATGAGACATATCTGTTATCACTTGCATATCCTAACAGGCACTAGGCTCAATATCTTCTGTCAGGATAGACAGAAATAATTTATAACAGTACTTGAACATGAACCTATATAGTAAGGGACTGTGTTTCAACAAATGTCAATCACCAAAAATACTTGTAATAACATAGTATTTAACAATGAGCAGTTAGTTACCATCCACTGGCTCCACCTATGGCTATCTGTGTAGCCACAGAGTATTTCTCAGCTACAGGCCCAGAATTGTTTCCAAAGACTCGATTCCACCATCTCTGGCGTTTGGCATATTCTGTCAGGTCTACGACTTTGTCGTATATCTCGTCCTCTAAATCTGTGGAAAACGAAGAGCAGCACAGATATAAATGACATAAGATGACATTTAGCTCATCACCTAGAGCACTTAAACTTAAAAGCAACATTCATGCAATTAGTTATTGTAGCTGTCTGATGGTATACAATCAGTACACTTGAAACACTTTGCAGTATGAAGTCTGTAAAGTTATGTTCGTAACTTGAAACAAAGTTTATGGCCCACTAGCAACTTAGCCGAACACATAACGAAACTAAAAACAGTCCATTTATATGGCGGCATGGCGAACTGTAAATGACAAAACTGACTTGGGAAACACGGACTTTAAATGATTCTTTATTACAGTTGAATTCAAGATGTGTCCGGTCAGACATATTCTGGAGCTTTTGAGGCCTACTTACCCTTGTCACGGTTCGCCATTTTGCAGATAGCTGAGCGTCTTGTGTCCTTAGCTGCCTGCACGTCTCATTTGCATAAATGTGTGGAGACGCTACCTATCATAAATTATAAAGGGTGCCACGTGATCACTATTTATCATTTTAATTTGAACAAATAATGTAATAATTTTTTATGAGCTTGTGTGAAGACGTGGGAAGGTTTAATTTGTAATCTTCAACCAAAACATAATAATTGGAAGTATACCAAATGCAAATGAAGAATATCTCAAACGTAATGTAATTCATAAAAACAAATATAGCTAAAATAAAATATAAGTCTTTATCTTTAAAAGAACTGAACATGAATGACAGCTGCATTGGCCAATCAGAAGCACAGTAGCGCTGTTGCGTAATCCTAATGTCAAGTAAATATCCAATGGGTAAGCGGGGGCGGGACTCTGTGGCTCTCGTGCGCGTGTTCGTAACACATCCACCATGGGCAGTCACGTGACCGCACACATCGGCTGCTAATTGGCCATTGTAAACCGAGGGCGTGGCGAAAGTGGCGGCGTGCGTTTGCCTAAGTGACACAATTACAACAACTTTGAGCCGAGGGTTGGGGAAGTTTGAGATAATATTAAAAAAAGACTCAATGGTAAAGCCTAACATAATATCAACTCCATGCACACATTGGCACGTTGGAATGCACGCGGTGGTTTGATGAGGATGAGGGTGGAAGGTAACTTGAAGGGATCTTTTCCTTGAGGATTTGGCAAGAATTACGCTACGCCCCATTTAGCCCTGGAGAAGGTGTGCAGCCGTGTTCTTTTTACATTTCGCTGGAGTCGCTTGATTCACTTGATCTTCCCATTTCATTGCCATGAAATCGTGCGGAGTGTCGCTCACCGCTGCTGCCTCTGCTGCTGCACAGAGCCTTACTGGTAATGACGAGGAGAAAATGGCGTCGGGAAAAGCGACTGAAATCGAAGAGGACTTTCCAAAGCTAACGTCGCAAGAGAAAGATACTCTGGCTGGAATTGACAGGTTTGAACAGTTCTCTTGTAAACAAATCAAAGTGAATTAAAAATATTTCTTAGATTCCATTGCATGGCATAAAACAACAAACACGAGTACCCCGAAGTAATACGGAACCGCCTGTGTTGTCCTCTACTTGCAGTTCACTGTTTGGATTTCATAGGCTTCAAGAAGATGGCGCCAGAACGAAGGCCTTGTTGTTAAAGGTATGAAACACAGAGGACCACATGATATGGTCTGTCCAGTGTTTTAAGTCCTAAATAAAGTGCCTAACAAAGTGCCACAGTTTCAAATAAGACGATTTATTTATGTTATACATGCTGCAAGAAATGCTTCTCTTATTATTTAAAAATAACCCCAAACTATTAGTTTCACATGTTTACATTACAGAAGGAGTTCAGACAGCGTAATTGTCCTCAGATTAATATTTTATTAGGATAGGCAACCATTAAAAGCAATTCGGCAAAACGGTTCCTTGTAACGTTGTACATTTAGGACCATATGTTCAGGGGATAATGCTTACACACGTTTATTACGGCCTCACTATAAAGTACACATTTTGTAGCTGATGCACATTGATAATAACAACACATTTCTCATGAGTGATGCTAAAGGACAATTTTATGCAAGGTTGTTGGACCTCTTATTGGATCACATTATTTCAAATGGTAAACAATTGTCCACAGTGTGAGACGTGCATTCGAATATATTCAGTCCCCCAAGTAGTTTGTTAAATCTCACTGTCAGACAAGTTAATGTGAACACGTAATGTACTAGTAGTGTGAAACAAACTGAATTGTCAGCTGTGTTGTTAACTCTCCTCGAGTTGAGCGTGTGCGTCAGCTCGCACCGATAGCAGTAGCTGCTAACTGCCCAGCGCGGACCGCCTTTCCTCATGCTTTTTCTAAACTATGGCACATGTGTGCCAACACATAGTGTAATATACGCTTTTTTAGGAAAATGCAGTGTATGTCCACTAACTTGTGATCGTGCGGTAGAAACAAGATGACAATATCAGACAAAAGTAACACTAACATTTGCTAGCTAGTTTACTAGCATCAACGGCACAGCTAGCCTAATCATCTTTCAATTAACGTTAAAGATGTTTGTCTTATATGAAATGTATTGCGTTATTGTTGGGGAAGTCCATTTACAGAATTTGTGTCACATTAACGCTGATTACATTAACACGCCTGTCATATTACATGCTTCTAGCCTTCAAAATGTGTGTTTAAGGATATATCCATGGTTTTTACAGTGATGAAAAATTTAGACCGTTGCCATAGCAATTAACAATTTGTAATATTCTATATTGTGCATGATGAAAGGTCCTCAGCATTCCCTGTAGCCGAAGCAGGAAGCATAAACCCCACTGGGCACAGCCTGGTTGTGCATTTTGGTTATAGTGTACCTATAATTCAATTAAAAGGTTTGATGCTGTTATGTGAATCATGACAGGCATGACAGGAATAATGGCAGCAAAGGCTTGTCAGCATTTTAAAAGGAAAAGCAGATCTACTATTTCTTCACTTTTTAGTATATGAGCTATTGGCTTTAAATCTCCAGGACAGGGTGGTATTTTGTTTTACCCCAAATTCTGAAGAATGTATAACAAATATGTATAAAGATTTATTTGAATACTTTACTTGCAAAGAGATAAATGCTCCAAATGTGACTTAACATTTCTCTTTGATTTGTGGGAAAAAGGCTGAGGGTGAATTAGTAAATTGGAAATTACATTATTTGGCAAAATGATCAAAATCTGCCCAAAAATATCAGCAGAGCTAATCGGACATTGGTTGCTCTGGATTCTAAAAAAATCGTATCATCAATAGCCACAAAAAAGCCACATTGGTGAATCTCTAATAAATAAGTGTATACTTGCATGACAAAATTCCACACAAGAAAAGTTTCTTGCAAGATTGTTTCACATATGGATTCGACAAAATAAGGTTAATTAAGTGCTGGGGTTAGACCTACAGAAGCTGTACTTCCAAAAAGCACTGTTACAGTGATACAATGCAAATATGAAATACAATCAAAAACAATGAGGCCAAAATTGTGAATATGATTAATCAATTTATTCATTGTGAATTTTGTCAAAATCATTCTTTATTCTTGTGGAAACTATGTCTTTTCCCATCCCTGAGAGATTTGGATATCTCTAACTGGCTGTGTCACAGGTAGCACCGCTAATACAACCAGGACCAATAGGTCACATTCATGTTTTAAAATAATGTCAGATGGAGTGCAGGGGCCTATATAACTCTATGCTAGATTCACTGATTTTAACAGAAATATTCAAAGTAGAAAGGGATTGCCTCTACAAACTTTCCATGTTAATCTTATGGCTTTTAACAAACAACAGTCATGCCTTTTTGAGGTAAATAACAGCATCACTTCCTGAGGATATTGTGAAAAAAAAAATCATTTTAGTTTTATTTATTTTTACTGTCAGAAAAGATGTTTAACTTTGAGCTTTGTGAATTATCCCAATTACAGATATATTAACCACAAATCAGGTGAAAAAAAATCTGCATTCTGACAGTTATATCTGATATATAGCTAACCTGCTAGCTGCCGTGTGCCAAAAACGGAGCAAGCATGGGCATGTTTCCAGCTCCATCGACTCTTTTTCCAATTTACTTTTTAATTGAAAAAAACAGTATAATTAAAATTGCAGTAAAGAAGCTGTGACTGAATGTCCACATTATTCCCTACATAAGGCGCTCCACAATCTAGCAAACGTGGTAGCACAGTGCAGTGGGAACATAGAGCTGACCCCTGGGCAGTATAGGTCACAGTACAAGAGTCAGAAAAACAACAGTGGACAAATCAGTTATGATGTAAGTGTTTCGCTCTATGACATACTACAAGCATTTTTCCCCTACACATAAGTATGCCTTTTTTGGGACACTTTTTTGCCAGCATTAAAAGTGAATGGGAATGGGCTCATCGTGCTCACAAGGTACACGTAGGGAGCCGCCTCTTGATTTGAGAAAATTGATTCTAACCTTAATTAGAGGGCGCATATCCCATTCGAAATTAGTTGAAAGCATGCATTTGTGCATTTACCATCAATACTATGCTTTCTTTTTATTACTTGCATATCATTTGAAGTGGCCCAAGTTCAGAGAGTCCATTTGTGCTTTCAGATTAACTTTCAAAAACCTGTTGTTTGTAGTGGTCAGCAGACGGTAAAATTCATGTCTGTTCAGGTAGTTATTTTGACTGTAAAACTATTACTATGTGACTATATGCACACATGCAAGTATGAACGGCTTGAACTGACGATGCTGCCAGTGTGTGATGAAGCCCCACAGTAGAATAAACGAGGGTAAAACAGCAACTCCCAACAACTCTAGAGAGTCCATGAGCACCTGATTTTGCACTGCTGTTTGGCCCCTAGGGCAACACAACAGTTAGAAACCCATCTTCAGCCCCAAGGCGCACCTCTGTCCTTTTGCTCATCAGTTTGTAAGTGTGGCTCTATTCTCATGAAACATGAACACGTCACTCGTGGGACAGAGGCTTTCTGATACTGATGGATTTGAACCATGTTTGAACCCCGGATGATGGTGGAACTGAGGATGACTATCTGTAGCAAGTAATGCTCAGTCTACTTATTGATCAGTTTATAGGCTGCAACTCTGTTCTCTTTTGCTCTGTGGGACAGAGGCTGATGGATTTGGCAAGGAGCTTATTGTAAAGGGTCTGCAGCTACATTTTTCCAACGGTGGCCTCGGTGGATCTCCTCCCATAGTCTTTCAACCAGGAATTTACTTTACTACTTTATATCAACTATGTTGAATTAAACTTTTACACTCATCACTGTTCATAGACTTATGTCATGATGTGTGATCAGGTTATTTTCTCTCCATACTGTCCATAAGAAGATTATGTGAAAATCATTTGCTGCTCTGGCAACAATTGAAACCTCCTCCAATAAAAATGCTCTGCAAACAATTGAAAAATTGTTAAAACAAAAACACAATTGTTTCACTTGACATTGTAATCCAGTAAAAAATAACCTAATTTTGGTTCAACTGATCATTGTTGTTGTGGACAGTTAATAGAGAAGGCAGGTAAGGAATATGATGGTAATACATTGTATAGAAAAGTGATCATATTTCACCCGTCATCATCATCATCATCATAACTCTAATCCAAGATGTACTGTACCTCTTCTGAAAAGCACTCTTCTTTGCATGCTGCCCTACTGTTTACACTCTCGCTGAATTTTCATTTGAGCTACAGAAGCCTAGAGAAATCTGTTTGGGGGTGGAGATGGAACACATTATTAACCCAAAAACTTTTTCTATTTTTTGTATATTAACTTGGGTTCTTTTAAAAGACAATACAGTAGGAGACGTATTTACCTTGTTCATCTGTTGAGCTGCTAGCTGCAAGCAAATCTTCAGATCTGTCACTGGTGTTGCTGGTGACATGTTGTATATCCAAGTTGTTCCTGTCCTGTAGGCATGGTCAGCCTGACTGACCTAGAAGGTTGCTCAGACTGACCATGCCTCCTTTAACACACCTGGGACACCCTCTTCCAGAAACCACTGGGAGACAGAAGAAGCGCTCTCTCATCACGGCTGATGCTGTGTATTCCCTGTTTTCTGATATCAGTGGCCTCCCTGATCCAGCATTTGACCAGCATTTGTTGCTCTCCAACCCAATGACTGTGCCCTTTCTCAATCCATGATGTGGTTATTTCTTTTATGGTGATCATATATGGCGGATTTAAAATTTTCCTGCTCTGCTTTGTCTTTTTGCTCCTTCCTTCCATCTTTACATTCCTTTTGTTTCTTTTGTCAAACATGGAATACCCTTGTCAATGTGTGATTTATTGCACATTTTGCATTGGATCTCGTAGATTGCGTTACATTTTTGTTCTTGTGGGATTTTATCTTTGCAGTGTGGGATATTATCCAGGACTACAACTAATGATTATTCTTGGTCCAGGTGACAATTATTGAAATTACAAAATTATGATGCCCTGAAGAAGACAAAGACATGGTTGAAAACTGTTGGCATGTCCAGATTTTAGCCTAATATAAGACTTTTAGTCTGTGCCTCAGATATCCTTTCCTTTAAGTATCTTTTTTGTTTTGGATCCTTGGAAGGCTGCTCAGCTTTCCCATTTGTTTTCAGTCACCACATTAGTTGACAATTATCTCAATAATTGATTTGTTGGTGTATGATAGATGTGTTGAACCAAGTTAGAACCAAGAGCTTCAAGTGTACCACAGTGTAAATATCACTATAATTTTAAGCTTTTTTCATGAGTGCCCCCCTCTGTTGTTCTGCCTATCCATTTATATTCCAATTATATAAGACTTAATTTTGTTCACATTTGAGTTTACAAGAAAAGACATTCATCTAATATAGTGCTCTGCTGACTTCTTTGTTGATGTTTTTTTGGACTGTTTTATGTAACTAATTTGAAAAGCAGCTTGATTGCAAAATTCCAATTTAAGCTCAACTTACTTTACTCTATATCCACATAGAGACTAGAGGTATGTGGGCTTTTGTTTCTCATTAAGCTTCAGGGAGCTAAGCATCAAGTAGCTAACAGCATGAAGCGCTGCTGGCATAAAGCTATGCTGGATATGCTGTTATTAAACTGTGTTTATGCTGTTTGTGACTACCCTAAAAACCTTTAGGGTAGTCACAAACAAACAAACAAACAAACAAATGCCTTTTAATCAGGGGTCTGCAGGTCAAGTGAGCTACATAAACTGGTCTAGAGAAATGTTAAATTAGCTAATTAGTAAAATAATTTGGAGGTGTGTAATGTGTAGATTAGCTAAAAGATTTTTCTTGTTCCAGTTTTATTCTATACTGTATTTTTCGGACTATAAGGCGCATCTAAAATCATTACATTTTCTCAAAAATCAGCAGTGGCCTTATAATCCAGTGCGCCTTATGTATGACCTTTGGTTGTGTTTAACCTCTAACCGATTTTATGTTGTACACATTACGGCTAATAACGTATTACTGGGCGAGTCAGGAGGAATAATATGTTGGCGACATATAGGGCGACTGTGCAACATACCGGTAGTTCTGCCGTGTGCTGTACAAGGAACCAAAATGCACCTGTTAAGACACATGCACCATGCAGATCTCAGGTTTTGTATTTTTTTCTTAAAACTGAACAATGTTGAGAGGGATCCGGGCATGTTTGATGCCCAAATCACCCAACTGTTAAACTTGTATTTTTGTGTTAGCTACAACTGAGAGAACCTGAATAAAGTTCGATTTATCCGACGCGTGTTTTTTTCTGCTTATTGCGCCTTATAATCCGATGCACCTTATGTGTGGACAATGACAGCAATTGACATATTATTTGATACTGTTCCTTATAATCCGGTGCGCTTTATAGCCTGAAAAATACGGTAATAAGGGTATTCGAGAGCAGTAGTCACATTTTGTGCTCTACTATCATCTTATGGGCTGAAGTTAATGCTGAATTAATGTGTTCAAATAAAGGCAGAAGTGAAGCTTCTATTTGTCTGAGAAAAGAAAAGGGGGTGGGTCTGTGTCACTGGAGGAGCGCAACTTTCTCAAATCCAGTGGAAAATAAATAAATAAAATACAGCTGCGTTGTATTTTTGGGTGGTTATTCAGATTTTTACTCTGGTTTGGTTGCTAAAATCTGGCAACCCTGAATAAAATGTTCAAAGATTTCAAGAAGAGCAAGTGGATCCCTGCTGCAAATTTGTTATTTTAATGCATTTCAGGCTGTAAGCTGCTATGACGCCATCATCTTGAAAGCGGAGGGGAAAGTGGAACCCGAAATGTTCTGTCAGCTGGGCCATTTCAATCTCTTGCTTGAGGACTACCCAAAAGGTGAGAATCAAATTTTTCATATATTTATTTATTTTTTTAAGTGAAGTGTCTTATGGGACCGTACCAGTTCCCACAGCCCGATGGTCCCACCGCTCTGCTTTTCTCTACTTTTCATAGAATATTTTGAAAAAAAAACAGTCCTGATCTTTTACGATTACAATACAACAGTGGTTCCCAAAGATGATGCTGGTACTGGCTGGGGTATGCAGGAGGACCTAGGGGGTATCTGAAGAGTTGTTAAGATATTTAATTAATCTCCCAGGCCTTCCAAAGAGTTTTGAATGTGAATCCCTACAACAATCTACTGCTAATAAAAAGAAAAAAAATACCACAAATTAGCTGACCTCAGCTTAAGCAGTATAGTATTCGCCTGCTTTTTATTTGGAGTTTTATGAGTGCATCTCAGTCACATTTACACATACTTGTCTTATTCTTCTTCTTATTACAGCATTATCTGCATACCAGAGGTACTTCAGTTTACAGTCAGACTACTGGAAGGTAAGTTTTATCACCTCACATATGACTTTCACAAGATTAATCCCCAAAATGTCACAAGTAGATTTCTGAAGTAGCCCAGCTATAGTAGTTTACATCCACACATCACCTTTTCCGTCAGTGTTCAAATGGCTACGAAGCCAACCACCATGTGCTTTTTTGCCCTAACCATTAGCCCCAATTTGTTCATTATCTACCTTACTTACCTCTTTTTACAGCAGCTGAATGGTGCAGAATCTATGCTTTGTAAACAGATTAATCTATTTGATATCATCTGCCATAAAATCACTAACACAATTTATGCTAATGCTAAACAATGATCATTTTATGTTAATCAATGCTCAGGTAATGCTAATCAATGACCTAAGGGCGATTTGATGTGAACTTGAGTTGGAGTCAATCCCATGCAGTCTCATGATCAAGTTATGGTTATTAACTATTGATGGAAATATATTTTACTTTTCAGAATGCTGCCTTTTTGTATGGCCTTGGGATGGTTTACTTCCATTATAATGCATTTCAGTGGTAAGTACATTGTACTGAAAACACTGTTGGTGCTCTGTGTGTAAAACTTTGGCAATGAACAAACGCAAATACAGTGCCACCTTTTCCTTCCTTCCTAATGCCACTTTTCTATGGCCATGTCTGTGATGGAACCTTTGAGTGTAGGTGCCTTAATGCAGGTGTCTTAATTATATTACATAAGAATAAATCAAACTTAATTATTCAGGTGTTTAATTTCCTCTTGTTTAGAAACTGCTTCGTTCTTGGCCAGGACCCTCTGCAGAAAGCTGTGCTCTGTAGGAGTTGGCTTTAGAATGAGCCTGTATAGAGGAGCGGGAGAGCGGTGCAGGGACAGGAGGGAGGGAAAGGGGGCAGTGAGTTCATGAATGAGTGTGTGTGAGTGAGTGTATGTCTGTCTGTGTGTCTCTGTGTGTCAGCCTCGCCACAGCAGTGAGGTCAGTGCTCTGCTGTTCAAC
Organism: Scartelaos histophorus; assembly: GCA_000787155.1. NCBI lineage: Eukaryota > Metazoa > Chordata > Actinopteri > Gobiiformes > Gobiidae > Scartelaos > Scartelaos histophorus. The sequence continues at coordinate 32,730 of KN513882.1, forward strand.
ACAGCATATACAAAATACATAACCTACAAATTCCTAAAAATCATAACTAAACCAATCTTAAACACATTAAACAGAGAAGCTACAAATCACAATGTGGTATTGCTCTTACATTTTTATTCTCATAGCTCCCAGCCCCATTAAAGTTGGCCTCTGTTGTAGATTAAGCAATGTTAAACAGAAAATTCAGTGTTTGCATATTCATAGTTAAATATTGTCAGGAAAAACATTTCCTACGCAATGTGGAAATCGGTTCATAGTGGTTATAAATATTTGAGTTAAAATAATGGCAACATGATATTATTAGTTTTTTCTTTCAGGTCAATCAAGGCTTTCCAGGAGGTGCTATACATTGATCCCACCTTCTCCAGAGCGAAAGAGATCCATCTGAGGCTGGGGCTCATGTTTAAAGTCAACACAGACTATGAGTCCAGTTTAAAGGTAAAGTCCGACCCTCATCTGATACAAGTGCAAGGATTTTTAATGTAGGCATCACATGAACCTCTTCTGTTATCAAGTTTATGTTAATCTGTGACCGTATAACAGAAATGTCTTTTCACAATGCTGTGCTGTATAAAGGACCTTCTTTAGTTATCTTCTTCACAAAAGTGCCAGTATTGTGTGTCTGAGTGAAGTTTGTGTGCTATCTCCTGACACCTGTGATGCAGAGATATATTCAAACGGTAACAAAAGATTTCAGACTGGAGCCTATAGAAGTGCAATCCCTGGAGGAGCAGGGAGGTATCTGATCTGGGGCTTTGTCCACCTTCAGACCTGTGTCACATATTGTGTGCTTGGAGAATCTGTGACAGCACTGTAGTAAAAAGATGGGTTGGTGGTACATTGCAGGCAGCACGTGCTGCACGTCCTCACTCGCACTGTCTTAACTGTAGCCCTCCCCTCATTTTCTGGCTTTTTGCCAGCTCCTCGACGCCCATGAATACACTCTTACACTCCTCCACTGGCCTAGATATCAGCAGAGCAAGGTGTTAGTTTTGGTGGAGCGAGACAGACCGATTTAAGGTGAGGCTCAGACGAAGACCAGAGGTGTGACATTAAGATGAATATATATAGATGGTATTTGAAAAGGCAGATTCTCATTGTTTTTGTGTTAAAATCAGTGTAATGAAGTCAATCTGAAATGGTTTATGTTGCACAAAGGATTCAGGGAGACGAGGTGAGGTGTGTGTCTGCTGGTTCTGCTTTGAGGTATTGTGTGTCATCCGTGCACTCTGAGCTGCAGCCTTCTGGTGAATAGTAATCAGTGACACCAGGATAGAGGAGGGGGGGTGAGAGAGGTGCACAGATAGTTGAGAGAGAGAGTGAAGGCGAGACATGGAAAAGCCAGGCTGACAATTCTGCTGCATTATCTGGCTGCTGCGAGAGGAAGTGTGAAAGGCAAAGCAGGGAAAGAAGGAGACAGACCTTCAGGAGGATGCTGTGGTTCTCCAGACGAGCGCTCTAGGTAACGCCATGTGCTTCGTTCTTAATTGTGCTGTATGTCTGACTGCAGGGCATCTGGCTGAGAGCATGACTGACATTATGTGGCTGGTTTAAAAATTTGTCTATTTTTAGCAGTGCCCTATTTGCTCGTGTGAGTGTGTGACTGAGAGAGAGAGAGGCTGTAGGCGCACGTGCCAGAATGCTTCACCGGCTCATATGCAAATCTACCTATGAGCTCTGTCTAGGCTTTTCTTCTTAATGCTTGGTTATTTTAAATCTTTGTGGTTCAAAATATTGTGATCCTAGTGACAGTTTTTCTTTTTATCTCATAGAAGCAACCTGCAGAACAGTTTGTTCTTGAACTGTGTGCTAGATTCTAGCTGATTTATATTAATACTTATTTGACCTAGGGATTCTACTATTGAAGCATGTTAATTAGCAATATTATTTACAAAATGCATAAAAGCGCCTTTGCACTGGAAGGAGGGAGACGCGAACAGTTCACTTAATCCTCAGACTGCCTCCTCAGTGACTATAGCCCACTGCCCCTATTAACTCACAATGTGCATATCTGGTCAGTGACCCAGAGTGTGGCTATTTTCTATTATTGGACCACGCCTTGACAGTCCTCTCATCTGTTTTGTTGAGCACTGTTAAACCTCTAGGAATCTTCTGCTTGACTTTCCAGATGTGTGAGCAGTATGTGAGGAGCAAAGGGTATTGTGAGATAACTGAGACAGAGGAGGATTTCTGTGGTTCAGTCCCTGCAGCTATCACTGTCCTCTCGTATTACACTCATTGCTTCATTTAGGTCCTCTTAGAGCTCTGCAGCGATTTTAGAACAGCACTCTGTCTAGAGACGTACAAGTTCATCCTGGGAAATGGTGCTTTTATCTAGATGTTAGCTACAGTATTCAGCAAAATATGTATTTTTCTTATAAATAAAGTATTAATACAACCCAACAATTAATAGCAAGACTTTATATAGGAATACCTTTGTTGAAGATCAGCAGCATTTAGGTCTGAACTGGTCTTGCCTTCCTCTAGATGCACTTTGACATTTTGTTGAATTTTGGTGGAGAAAAAGGACTTAAGTCTAGTGTATCAGCAACTTTGAGATTACATGTTACTGTTGGGTAGGGATGAGACAAGATCTTGCACTACATGGTCTTGAAAGATTAATTTGCCACAAGATGGTGCACACATGTGTAGGATGAACTAGTCCATGTTTTTACATTTGGCACTAACAAGCCATAGCCATAGTGCCCCAATGACCGCAATCATAAACTGAATCTCTACATTTATTATACATTGTACTGTATATTAATCCCTCCATTTCTGTTGTTTCAGCACTTTCAACTGGCTTTGATTGACTCCACTCTTTGCACTTTGTCCAAAGCTGAAAGTAAGTTTTGTTTCTACATATATCTGTGTTTGTGCCATAGGAGGGACAGTGGTCTAAATAAACAGGGACAAGTAGGTTCTAACACTGGATCATTTATATAAAACATTTTCCCTCCCTTTCTTCAACCATCTCTTCTCTTATTATCCATGACATTGGTTGCCTAGGAAACAGCAGAAGAAGAAATTGCCATACAGAGTGTGATTTCAGATCGCATGTTCACTGGTGGAAAGCTTCAGTCCCCTCCCATCTGTGCACTGTACTATTTCAGTCTGTGTCCACTAATTAAACGTGTAGTAAAACAACCTCTAAACTGTTCCAAGCTAACTCCTCTTTTCTCTGCTCTCCACAGTTCAGTTCCACATCGCTCATTTGTATGAGATTCAGGTAAGTGTCTTCTGATTGTTTTATTGCCTAGGTTTAAAGGTTACTGCTATGGAAATTACAATTTTTCTACTCATCTTAACTTTGTTCCCTGAGACAAAATCTTAAATATGGCACTGACCATTTGAATTATGCATACATCAAGCTATTGTTTTGCACCTTTCTCCTTGGCTGTGTGCCTCTTCAGGAGACTGTAGTGCCACTGTAGTGCCTGACCTGTCCTCTGCACGCTCTTTTCTCACAGCTACACAACATCCATCAGTCTGTGTTTAGACCTACATCTGGCAGCTCTAACCTGACCATCCTCTTAGCTTTAGGAGTACATTTTCTATAATTCTTCTGTACATGTCCAAACAATCTTGTTCTCTACCAATTATCTAACCTTTTTTCTGAATCCCACTTTGTGTCTTAAAATCAAACATGTCTGATTTTGTACCCATCACAAGGAATTATAATCAGCAATCCAAATGAGTTAAAATGTGCAAAATGGTTGAGGTTCATGTATCCAGTTTTGGATATCTTCAAAATAACACTTAAGTTGTATATCTCATGCTATATATTTCTAATTAGTTTGAAGTTGCATTGATCAGACTGAATAATAATTCACGTTTCTGATTGGTCAGCACTTGTGAATCTTTTTATGTAATTGGATACAACAAATATCAGTATTGTATCACAACACGTGCAATACCGGATGCTCATGCTTTAAGCACTTGACTGCATTAGTAGGATTCAAGTGCAACCCATTGACAACTGAGCTGCATTTCCTGGGCACTGCTGTCATGTCCGTGTTGTTAGAATTGGCCCTAGTTTGATGACGATCAATAGTCTGAAGAGGAAGAGACCACTAAGAGTGTCTCATTCATGTTTTCCAAGTGTTGGCTTCCCCCTGAGGTGTTTTAATAGTCTGTCAACAGGAAGAGCCTATGACCAGAGGGGGAGTGTGTTTTCCCTGTCCACACTTTTGGACATTTTGATCTATTATGGAGGCTGCGTAATTGTTAGCAGTGATAAGATTCATCCGGCGCAAACACCCGCCTTGGTTCAGTCTCAAGGTTAGTAAGGTCACATGGCAAAAGCAAACAGTGAGCCCTCTTCAGACCAGGCAGCTCAGGTTTCTCTTAAATACAAAGACCTTAGTGCTCCCAGACCGGCCCACTGCGGACCCCAGACATGTGGAGTCTGGCATGTACGCTCCCCTGGCCCTCCCCCATGCCGGTGTGAGTTGGGATGGTCATTATCAGTCCTAGGAGGTCTTAAGACTCTTTGTGTCTGCCCAAACGCCACCATAAAACTCTAACCTCCTGTCTGGCTTTAACAACTCTTCAATTTGTCGATTGTGCAGAAGAAATACAGAGTGGCGAAGGAAGCGTATGAACGGCTACTGCAGACTGAAGATCTCCCTGCACAGGTGAAGGCAACCACACTGCAACAACTTGGTGAGTCAACAATCATTTGTCTAAAGTGATTTACTAACACTGTGCTGTTGTGGGGTCTATTTGACTTATGATTTCAGTCTTTCTCCAAATAGCTTTTTGTTGTGAAAAAAAGAACTACTGAAGACATACAACACAAGTCACTAACATAATCTATAGATCTATAGTATTGACTAAAATGTAATAAACTAAATGCATTATTGATTGCAATTTATTGCAATCAAGTCTTTATTAGAGAGGCATCTCAACATATCATATTATAGATGGCAATGATTATTTAGTTTAGTCACACAGTATCAGTCCTATTGTATATACCCAATATGATTTATATGATCTTAATGCAAACAGAACAAAACTATGATGTCTTTGTTACTATTGGAGGGGATGCCCTAGCTTCAATACATTTTCGTACAGCAGTGTATCATATGACACCTCAGATCTGTTAACTCGAGGTGTAAATCACTTCTTGTTTGAGACTCACTTCTAATTTCCTCATTATCTATTTGATTTGCTGATGTTTTTTTATCTGTAATGAAATACTATTTGAAGCTATGAATTATTATTGTTGATTCAAGATTTTGTTTATTCAATTAATAAACAAAAAACTACTAGCCGCAGCACATTGAGGTTTAAGTCACCTTCCTTTACTCCCGCCCACCCCCTCATTCCTTCTCATTCAGTTGTAAAAGCTGTTCCTGCTCTGTCTGCCGTTGTCATGGTGACTTGTAGAGATTACCACAGGTGCTGTTCATTTGAGCTGCATGCAAAGGCATGTGCTCTGCTCGCATACATTATTTTAAACAACAGGCATTATTGTGTGTATTTTATGTTGTGTGTGTATGTGTATGTATGTGTATATGTATATGAGAGAGATAGAAACACAAATCTCAAAGGCAATTTTTTTTTTTTTTTTTTTTTTTTTTATTGTACTATACTTTTCTCCACAAACAATAAACCATGGCATTGTATGCTTTATCAATTGGTAACACTCTTATTTGGATCTGTACAAACATATTCTGAACTGTGATTCTTGTCATTTCTATGTGTGTTTAAAATATCTTTCATCTATACAAAAAACAAATAAAAATAGCTATAAATGTTTCCTTGGCATAAACAATATACACTTCTAACTACACTAATCATAGCTTTTTTTTACTGACATATGACTGACTTTGGACCTCTTGATTAAAAAGAACCAAGCTGATCATAGACTATTGAAGTTACCTATAGATAACCTATAGTTATCTATTGATGTTACCATGTTATTGTTACTCAGGCTGGATGCATCACACAGCAGAGCAGCTCGGAGATAAAGGCACCAAGGACAGCTATGCCATCCAATGTCTGCAGAAGTCTATAGAGGCTGACCCAGACTCGGGCCAGTCCTGGTACTTTCTCGGCAGGTAAGAACAGAGCAAGGGCATAATGCTTTTGTGTGTTTGAAGATAGTGCTCACACTTTTGGGTCATCACAAATCATGTTCACAAAGTCACTGCACTGAAAGGCCATCTGCTGGGAGGTGTGAGAATTGTCATGATGTCCATTTACATTGACTAAATAATGAAAAATAATTGCGGAATAACTTATTTAATGGATTAGAAGGGGTTAAGTCATAGTGCTGTTTAGTATGGATTTCTTTACTCTGCTGCCTATTGGTTCTCAGATTATTTTGCTAAAATATCTTTGTAATAGAGCTCAAGTGTGACTAAATCTGATGCCATATTGGAAGAATTAGTCTGTTTTTTTTTTACATAAATCTTAAAAAACAAACAAAACATTGTTATTTTAATAGTAAATGGTCACATTTTTAAATGGTGCTTTTCCACCTTCAAGACACTCAAAGCACTTCACAATAAGGAACCTCTCACCCATTCACACACACATTCATACACCAATGTACACAGAGACTAGGGGCAAGGTGGGTTAAGTGTCTTGCCCAAGGACACGACGACAGCATTCATCTGTGGAAGCTAGAAGCACATCGCCAACCTGTGGGTCAGTGGATATGACAGCTCAACCAATGATGTTTTATGTCGAGAGTGGGATTCAAT
>KN513882.1:39452-55622 GCA_000787155.1 Scartelaos histophorus
CTGCCACCCCTCTAGGTTTAGTATAGGTCACATATATTTCATCTTAAATCTGCATTATGTGGACATCTGGTTTACTTTTTACCTTATTATATCATTAAAAAGGTGATGAACATGAATTTGTTTGTGAAAACTATAAGATAAAGCCCTGTATTTATAACATTTACAGATGTACACAGTTCCAATTATGTGAAATTTTATGAAATGTTGAAAACACTAAGTGCTCCAACTAACTTGCAGACAATATAGGTACTGTATGTAGCCAGCTCAGTCACTCGGTTAATGTAATAAACACACAAAATCATTGATTTAACTAACTTGCTTTGAAATGTCGTTTTATAGAAAATAAAATCACAGCAAATTAACAAATCATTTGGGACTGTTTCTCTTCAAACTGCTCTCTCTCTGCCTAATTAATAGACTGCAATGCTAACTGACAATGTACAAATGAGATTAGACAGTGGTTGATTCATTCAAATAAAACAAAAAAGCAAACAAACCATATTGACGTAGAAATAGATTTGTATCTTTGGTCATGTACAACGTGATTAGCTGCTTGCCCATTAAACTGCAGAAAACCACTTTTAAAGAATTTAAAAAGCTCTAAATTGTGAATATGAGGTTCAGGCTTTCTTCTAAAATTATGTGTGCATCAGTGTGCAGTGAAAATCCACAATCTCCAAAACTTTGAAGTTAAAGGTCGATATGGATAGTTTCTATGGGAATTTTTTGCTACTCTACTGTATGGGAATTGTGTATGCCAGGATTGTGTGATGGCAACTGTAGGAGCTCTGTAGTAGTGCCAGTGGTATATTCACATATTTGCTTTGCTAAGTAGTACTATAACCTGAATACTTGATGGACTTTTTTCATTTCTATACTCAGTCCCTGCAGTACCATTAATACTCAACCTTTTACAATCTGGCTTCTATTCACCCTAAATAATAATTATAAATGGCAAAGGTAAATGCCAGACAAAAATTAAGGTCTCCCGTCGATTTTATTTTCTTTTCCTGTGGTGACAGAAAACCCTTTAAATTGAGCCTTCTGTGGGACTTTCTTACAGGTGCTACTCCAGTATTGGAAAGGTGCAGGATGCCTTCATCTCTTATCGACAGTCAATTGACAAGTCGGAGGCCAGTGCTGACACCTGGTGCTCTATAGGGTAAGAGAACTAAATGTGTACATTTGGTATCAGATGTTCTCATTTGTTGGTTTGTGCCTGTGTTTTATTACTTGGATTTAATGACATATTAAACCTCTGCTGGTTTGTTTGTCCAGGGTGCTGTACCAGCAGCAGAACCAGCCTATGGATGCACTGCAGGCCTACATCTGTGCTGTTCAGTTGGACCATAGCCACGCAGCTGCCTGGATGGATCTGGGTACACTGTACGAGTCCTGTGGCCAGCCGCATGATGCAATCAAGTGCTACATCAATGCAACACGGAGCAAGTCCTGCCTCAACACCGCTGCCCTCACACAGCGCATTAAACTACTGCAGGTGAGTCACACAGGTTTATGATGTTTATGTCAGTTTTTTTTTCTCGCATATTCCATGTTTCTGTATTCCTATTATGCCGACTGTGTTTTCCATTAGAATTTGTAGCCTTTCCCCCTGAAGCCACTGTTTTTTGTCTTTCCTAGGCCCAGTTGTGTAACCTACAGCCAGCTAGTGTGCAGAACAAGAGTAAAATGCTTCCTAGTATTGAAGAGGCATGGAGCCTTCCCATTCCCGCTGAGCTCACGTCTCGACAGGGAGCCCTGAACACTGCACAGGCACAGCAGGTGAGATCTCCACCTCTGCACACCACGTCTTCTCCAATGTCACACTAGAATATGAAGCAAAATGAGCATCTGTAACACTTGCCATCTGCCTGTGATACTCACCTTCATTAAACCATGTATAGTTTATTTTCTGTTTTTTTAACTTTCTCTGTTGGATTGGACATCATTGGATTTTTGTACTTTCTAGCCATGTAAGACGAATGTAGAGCAGTCCGCTAGCAATCACACAGACTCAGAGGCCAGTCCTGCTAAGAGGAAACGCACTGCCAGCCCAGTCAAGGTGCTGCTTTGACAACATATACTATCTTTTAGGGGCCAATTTTGTGCTTTATTTAATTGTTTTCATTCTTCTCTCCAGGGAGCAGAGCCCTTAACAAATGGCTCAAATCAACAACCAGCTCCCAGCTGGTACCTAACACCTCAGAAACTTCAGGTAATTATAAATTACAATACTGCATTTTTTGGGCTATAAAGCGCACCAGATTATAAGGCGCAGTATCAAATAATATGTCAGTTGCTGTCATTGTCCACACATAAGGCACATGGGATTATAAGGCGCGATAAGTGACACAAAAAGGAATGTCGGATAAAACGAACTTTATTCAGGCAATTTACAATAACTCAGTTGTAGCTAACACAAAAATACAAGTTTAACAGTTGGGTGATTTGGGCATCAAACATGCCCGGATCCCTCTCAACATTGTTCAGTTTTAACACAAAAATACAAAACCTGAAATCTGCATGGTGCATGTCTCTTAAGGTGCATTTTGGGGCCTTGCACACACACATGACAGAACTACCGGTATGTTGCACAGTAATATGTCAGCCAACATATTACTCCTGACTCGCAGAGTAATACGTTATTAGCCATAATGTGTACAACAAAATCGGTTGGAGGTTAGTAAACACAACCAAAGGTCATGCATAAGGCGCATTGGATTATAAGCTGCACTGTTGATTTTTGAGAAAATGTAATGATTTTAGATGCGCCTTAAAGTCCGAAAAATTCAGATGCAGGTCATTACCTCACATAAAGATTACTCATACACTGCACTGTATGCCATATGTAAGACTACAGAACCAGTTGATCACCTGAGCCACACTGAGTGTGAAAAAGGCATAAGAGGTTTAAAAATGTTATAGAAAATTAATAACATTTTTTAAAAATTAACAGCTCTTGGACCATTTGCGGACAAACCAAGCGACTCTCAAGCCTCCTCAGGTTCAAATGCTGGAGCAGCTAGAGAACCAATTCTCCCTCATGCAGCAGCATCAGCAGCAGGTCAGGACTGTTAATATTACATAAAAAAATTAAAACAAAATAAGATTTTTTTTAAATTCTAATGAATCATCAGTCAATTGTAATGGCTACAATCTTTCTCATCGCAGAACCCATTTGCCGGCATTACTGATGAGTGTTTGTTTTTTTACTTGTCAGATGAGGCAGCAGGCAGCAGCAGGGGGACAGCCTCAGCCAAACCTCCCCAATGGCCCGTTGGCTGAATCCTCGAACCATCTTGCAGGCCTCTCTGTGAGCTCTTCCAATCACACCGGCGTCACTGCCAACGGCTCCTGTTCCTCCAGTCCCACGTCCACACTGAAAGGACACCTCAGCAAGGGCTCTGTGGACAAAGCCCACACAGCCGGTCTGGGAGGTGGCAGCGCGAGCAATGGAAACGTGCCTTACACGCAGTCGAACTCTCTACCTCACAACTGTACCGCCACCAGTCACCCCAGCACCAGCACCAACACTAGCCCCAGTCAAGCAGAAGAGCCCTGGAGGAGCCAAACGCTTAACAATAGCACTCAGGTACAGCTCTTTTTCATTGTCTTCATTGTAGTCAATACATGACCTGTTTTAATAGTACTTCTGTTACGTAACTGTAAGTCATGTTACTTAAACATTCCTTTATCTTTGCTGTCCAGGGACAACACAAAGGTCCAGGTTCACATTCGGCAGGCCCCAATGGGGAACCTTCTTTCTCCTCTGTGTCCTCCCCTCACACATCCTTTGCTTCCTCTGGCGTCTTGAATCAGGTGGGACACTCATCTGGGCCCTGCACTGTCTCCTCCTCTGCCTCGTCTCTGTCTCCCACATCCCCACAGAGCACGCCCAACCACTTGTCCTCCCCTCTGCACTGCTCAACTACCTCAGGGGTCCACACCAAAGACACCACGCCTCCAGGGGGCAGTGATAGATCAGGTCCAGAATCCACCAGCAGGCCCTGTGCAGGAGCAGCCCTCAGCCCTGGCACCACCTCTGCTTCGGGACTGACCAATCACGGTCAGCTGCAGGTAACAGACTGCTCTTCGAGCCTGTCACGGCCTGACTCCCCTGCTTCCAAGGCGCCAAGTTCAGACAATCCTCAGCCCTCAGCCTTGCTAAAGGGAAAAGCCAATACTACCAGTAATGATGGTAACAATAACTGCAGTAACCATGAAGGGTCCACCTCAGAGAAAATCAACAACGTCCACTCGTGTGTCCAAGCCAAGTCGGAGCACTCTGTGGTATCGTCGCCGCTTTCAGCTACTGCCACCCCTTCTCCCTGCTCTGCCAGCAACCTGTCCTGCCTTAACAGCCCCTCCAGCTCTAATCAAGGGCCCACTGTCAACGGGAAGGGGACAGAGGACTCGCACAGCCCACTCAAGGTGGAGCCTTTGGGTGCTCTTCGGCACAAGAACCCTGCTGGTCTGGCCCCCTGGTCCTCCGTGTCCATCTACCCCAGCTCCAGTGAAGTGCTCAAAGCGTGCAGGTAAGGCTGAGCAGACTGGGCACATTATGTGGTGGTGCTCAATTTCTACTGACCGGTAAGTCATATTTAATTTGGTTGTTAAATATTGCATTTCTCTATTGATCTGACAGGAATTTGGGAAAGAATGGATTGTCTACAAACAGCATCGTCTTGGACAAGTGTCCTCCACCTCGGCCCCCTGGCCCTCCTTCTCCTCCACTGCCAAAGGATAAGCTCAACCCCCCTACTCCTAGCATTTATGTGCGTGCCTCCTCTTTATACAGACATGCATTCTTACATTGATAATGTTACAGTTTATCTTGCCTGTATTATCCTGTACATACCTCTTTGTTTATGGAAAGTTGATTTAGTTTGTTTTTGTATTTTATCTTGAAGCTTGAAAATAAGAGGGACGCCTTCTATCCTCCACTACACCAGTTCTGCACTAACGCTGCCAATCCAGTCACAGTCATTCGAGGTCTGGCCGGAGCACTCAAACTGGGTAAGTGCCATGCGCCTGTTGCCTGGTCTCTGTCCTCACATGACTCTGGGTGAGTCTGTGATGTGGTGGAGAGCACTCTTCTTTGATATGTTTGACAACAGCACCACCTGCAAGTTGAAAGTGTTATTGCAGACTGTGGCACCTTATGAGACAAGTGCTATGTGGTACTCAAATAACCTTACAGTTTATAATGTATGCAGTCATTCAGAATTAAGTATAACAATTCAAAGATGAGTGGCTTATTTTATTTTAATTAGAAAAACATGAATTACATGATTGCTTTTATGGTTTTCTCCAGACCTGGGCTTGTTCTCCACAAAGACCCTTGTGGAGGCTAACCCTGACCACCTTGTGGAGGTGCGCACACAACTGGCCCAGCCCACTGATGAGAACTGGGACCCCACTGGCAGCAGGAAAATGTGGCGCTGTGAAAGCAGCCGCTCCCACACCACCATCATCAAGTATGCCCAGTACCAGGCTTCGTCCTTCCAGGAGTCACTGCGGGTCAGTCACAAGTCTGACTTGTAACTAAGGACTTATTTTTGTTTGTGTGTTTATTTTTGTTTATGTGAGATTTTTTTTATTGCTTTTATAGGAGGAAAATGAGAAAAAGAAAGAAACAGAAGCAGAATCCGGCTCCTCAGAAGGGTACATAACTTTTTTTCACAGAACGACTTTTGTTGCGTTGTAATTAACAATTCTATCGATGATGATATTTTGATTGTTGTCATGTTGTTATTTTAGTGCAATGCGCAGGAGGAAAGGACCTTTCAAAAATCTGAAATTTGGCACCAACATAGATCTTTCTGATGAGAAAAAGTATGTTTTTTTGTACATAATAATGATGGGAGACTTCCTGAGGTTATATCAAGAACCTGTTGCTTTTAGGTGGAAGCAGCAGCTTCAGGAGCTCAGCAAACTGCCAGCATTTTCTCGTGTGGTGTCGGCTGGAAACCTGCTGAGCCACGTGGGGCACACCATTCTGGGAATGAACACAGTGCAGCTGTACATGAAGGTTCCAGGCAGTCGAACACCAGGTACACCAGTGCACAAGGGACGTTTTTGTGGTTTAGTCGAGGTCAGTACTTATCGACCATTTCATCTTCTGCAGGTCACCAGGAGAACAATAACTTTTGCTCTGTAAACATCAACATTGGACCTGGAGACTGTGAGTGGTTTGCAGTGCCTGAGTCTTACTGGGGAGTTATCAATGACTTCTGTGAAAAGTAAGTTTAGAAATCTCAGATCTGTTATTTTTAATTGACATTTTGAACTGCTTACACCACTTCTGCTTCTCAGAAACAACATCAACTTCCTGATGGGTTCGTGGTGGCCAAATCTCGAGGACCTGTATGAGGCCTGTGTTCCTGTGTACCGTTTTATCCAGCGCCCAGGCGACCTGGTGTGGCTTAACACAGGCACCATCCACTGGGTCCAGGCCATCGGCTGGTGCAACAACATCGCCTGGAATGTGGGACCTCTCACAGGTTAATAGCATTTTTATTCACGGGGTCCAAAGGGTGAATACTTTTGGAGATTATTTATTTATTTGAACTATTATAATTGGTTGGTAGATGTTTTGTATTCATTGAATATTCTCTCTTCTCATTCTCAGCCCATCAGTACAAGCTGGCTGTAGAGCGGTATGAGTGGAACAAACTGCAGAGTGTCAAATCCATTGTCCCCATGATCCACCTGTCCTGGAACTTGGCCCGGAACATTAAAGTTTCTGATCACAAGCTCTTTGAAATGATCAAGTAAGAAACTGCAATCCCACATGTCCCTCTTTTGTCTCTCCTGCACTGCCATTTAATTTCCTTCCTCACAAACACTTTATTCAGAGAATGTTCCACTTTTAGTGCCATAAGTCACCAGATTAATGGAAAATGTCTAAATGACTAAAAGTTCTGAGTTGTAATATGTTGTGAATCTTTTTGTGTTGTTGGTAAAACTGAAACTTAAGTGATGTTATTACAGTTATCAGTATTTTAACTGAGGAAAAAAGTATTTGAATGTTCCCTTGTCATAAAATCAGTTTAAAAAAAATGTAATGTAATGGATGGATCTGTGTGTCCCTCCATGCCTCCCTGCATTGCATATTTTGTCCCTACAACCATTTACTGAGGTTTGTAAAAAGAAGTGATCCTTTGTCTTTCAGGTATTGCTTGCTAAGGACCCTCAAACAGTGTCAGATGCAGCGTGAGCATCTACAGGGCGCTGGGAAGGAGCTGGTGTGGCACGGGAGGACGCAAAACGAACCCGCTCACTACTGCAGTATCTGCGAGGCAAGTTATACATGGAGATATTCTGGAAAATGTTTCTGGTTAATCTTTTTTATAGAATCTTTTTCTTTTTCATCATAACTAAAGAGAGTTTACATGTCATTTGTGTGTGTTTTAGTCATTTTGAGATTTCTCATGTACACTATTCGAATTCTCCTAATGGTCAGCCGTAAAATCCTGCCCACAAGGCTACATAACCTTGTTCCCACATGGCAATTTTCCATTCATATGCAAAAGCATGATACAAATGAATACACTACATTAAAAAGCTGAAGCGAGGTTCAATAATTTCATTAGCTGGATGCACACTGTTTGTGTTGTGATAGATGGATATCTGAAAGAGGGGTTGTTTTTTCTTTTTGTAACTTGGTGAGGGGAGCTTGTTGAGTGGGAACTCTAAGTGTCGCAAATGAAACTAAAACTGTTTAAACATTTGAATATGTTTGGTTGTTTAATTGTTTTGTGCTCATAAAGGTGTGTAATGATCACTTAAGAGCTCATAAGTTGGATGCCTGCTAATTTGAGTCATTCTGTATTGGTCTGCATTCTAGGATTGACTGCACAGAAAATTGCCGTTTTCAATCCTTTAAAATCATATATGTGAATGAATATTTGCTGTTGCTATGATGAAATGTCACTCTGAAGGGACGGGGCCTATCAGTTCTGGAGTTCATTGGCACCTGAACTGGTTTTAGTTATTAAGTTCTCTAAAATCAATATTGTGATTTACAATGAACAAAATGTAAATAATTATGTACGTTTGCATGTTCTAGTTTAATGCTACATACCCCGTCATATGTTCTCTTTAATAATCTTTGATTTATGTGTTTAGGTGGAGGTGTTCAACCTGCTGTTTGTCACCACTGAGAGCAACAGTAGAAAAACATATGTGGTGCACTGTCAGGACTGTGCCCGTAGGGGGAGCACTAACCTGGACAACTTTGTGGTGCTAGAGCAGTACAAGATAGAGGACCTCATGCAGGTGTATGACCAGTTCACTCTTGTAAGTATCCACCTCATCCGCTCAATATCAGCTGATTTCTGCACATCTGTACATGTAGTAACTCTTGTGTTGTCTTGACAGGCTAGTCCCCTGCCTTCCTCTTCTTGATGCGAATATTTGTTGTTCTAAGAACATTTAGAAACACAATGAATTTACTGGGAACCCCTCCAGGAACCCTTTGTTTCTGATATTCAGGAAAAATAGTGACAGTCCCCAAACTGCACTCTGTAGCTTTCCCAATGGCAGCTGCTGTAAGCTGTGTGTCTATGCAACCTGCTCAGTATGGTGTGCCTCCCCCTGGTGGATATAAGGGGAATGGCAGCTCCTTGTATTATTAGAACTAGACTGTTCTACTTCTGGCCCAACTGGACTTCTTCGCAAAACACAACCCATAAAACATTTGAAATTATTTTGTACATATTTGTTTTGAAATAGGAAATTCACACCAAGACTACTGATTTTTCACTTTTTTGTATGGTCACACAAGAATTATCTTCTGCTATTTGTGAGATGAGTTTTTAGCATAGCTGGTCTTATGTATGGTAAACACATCATAAATCATAACTACAACAGACATGAATAAAATTCTCCTTTTAGAATACAACAGGTTTTGCTGGAACTATTCTAGATTTTGTGTTGGGTGGGGAGAGGCTGACATAGATGACCAGCCAAGTCACCGAAAAGGGTTGCACAGATATGAGTTAACTTCTTTTTTATGTGGATGTAAATTTATACTATTTATAAATGCATATTTATTGCTTGAAAATATTTGTTGATGGAATGCTGTAATTTTTTTAGAGTACCTGCCATAAAATCTGAAGAAGCCTTGTCATTTTGAACACGGTTTCTCATAAGTTTTCTATATAAATAAGGCTGCTTAGAGAGCATTGTACAGAGACCTTACCTTAAGATTTGTTTATTGTTTGAAGGATGTTTTATGCGTTAATAAACCAGAACTGTCTTTAAAGTCTTTTGCTGTTCTGCCCTAGTTTGTACGTAAAAGTCCGATGTAAGATTAAAATTCAAATTACATCTAAATATTGTTTTTTTTTTTCAAGGCAATATAGCACCTTTTGAAATGTGTGCTTGTCGGAGTGGTGCTCTCGAAAAGTACTCTTTCAGTGTACATATTAAAGATAATTAAACGGTAATTAAAAGCAATACATTACTTGAAGATGACTTCATGGCAGCTATGGCTAGAGTAAAATCACCAAGTCTGGAGTGATTATTAAACAATAATTGTAACAAGGCAGGAAAAGTATTTAGCCTGCTCATTCTTACATGTGGTCCTCTCTAAATTTGTATTCAAACCAAATGGAAATAACATTCTGAAGATCTGGAACCATACAGAACATGCTGTATATTTATCATAAAGTTTGGAGACATTTACTTGGGGTTACTTGCGGTCAGTGTAGTTTGCTGTAGTACTTTTTAAAAGTTGCAACATACATTTTCTAGTACAATTGCCTACCAGTATTTTACTGTACTTTTGCAGTTTTCAGTGATGATTTTGTGAGCATTTTTGCACAAAGCCAACACATGCTTGTTATCCCCACACAGTTCACTCGCATGCAGTGTGCAGTAAACATGCAGCCAGAGCCCTGCTTCACAACAAAGGCAGCAGGCCTCATTATTTGACCCCATGGTGCATTTGAGGCAGTCAGACAAATCAGAGCCAATCTGCCAAAGGTTTGTGAAGTCAAAAGTCTGAGTTTTTATGTTTGCTGCATTCAGACCTGGTTTGGATGTGTTATTTTTCTCAGCACTAATGCATATAGACGGTGGGGTCCGCTGTGGTCCTCTAGGTTGTCTTTGTAGAAATCTCTTATGGTCAGCTCAAAATAAAACACCATTTACTGGAGATGAAATGAGGAAGTTTGCCAATAGTCGGTTTGTAAAAGAGGAACTGAACCTTCCTGTACGATAAAAGATGGATATGTGATGTAACAGCCTTGGATACAGTTTTCTAGTCTACAGTTTGATTCAACAGCACAGTATGTATTTAAGTTTTTTCCCCTTAAAATTAGGTTACAACAGTGAACATTTTATTGTGTATATTATATTTTTTCTGCAACATTCATGCATAGTTAAAAAAACAATCCCAAAATGAAATAAAAGAATAAAAGGGTAGAGCATAGTCTTATAAAGTTGCAGGAGCGAATCAATAACATTTGATATTTCACACCACAGGTACACATATTATGTGTACACATACTCGAGTGGTAGTACTCTAGTGGTTACATATCTCACTTTTTCTTTTTTCTTTTTTTTTTTTTTTAGATTTTTAGCTTTTACTGGACAAATACATGTTACATTAGTAGTTTTTCAAATATTCACACATTTCTTACATACTATAATATAGCCTACCATAAATACATCCATCCATCCATCCATCCATCCATCTTCTCCCGCTTAATCCATCTGGGTCGCGGGGGCAGCACACTGCCCATTACTCTATGCACCAGACCCAGACCCTATGAACCCCTCTGCAGGTGGTGAGCCCACAGGAGACCATAAATACAAATATTTGTATTAAAATATATATTTTAAATTAGTATTTTTTTAGTTAAGTTGAGTTGATCTTTGAAAAGATGCATAACTTCTGCTTGTGGGTCTGCCATTTGCTAGTTGTAGAAATTGCTCCACAGTTTGGTTGTTGTGAACAGAATCACCAGGCCACAGATCTGATCTGGTGGCAGAATCTTCTTGTTTCAAAGGAAATTCGGATTTGAAAGGATCTATTATGCAATTTAGATGTGGGTAGTTCAATTGCCAAAAACAGATGTCTCTAATTTAAAAAAAAATGCATTTTTTGCTTTTTTTGTTATCATCTTCTATGTATATTATCAATAAGAGTAAAGAATAGTGGATATTACCAAGAATGGATGGAATAATATTTCAAATGCAGTAAAATCCATTTGGCCTTTGAAAACCTTTCTATAAAAAGACTAAACTGCTTTCCTCCAGTCACTTTTAAAATAGCACTTTGTTTTTTGCAAATGAATTAAAACATGTGTAGTAATGGTTTATACATTTTTGCTCAACCTGGACAACCTAATTTTTATATATTAGACTTTTGGACGGTGGTGGTGCAATACTATATTTCTTTACTATATTTTCAGAACTAAATGCAGTGAAAATAACTCTGCCTGCTAAACCTGCTGAAAGGTTGGCGTCAGTTTTGTTTGTTTGATGACACCAGTAAACCCGCTGCTCCGTCACTGACATGCATTTGTGAATTGTTTTGGTTTGACAGCTCTATTCATGCAACAGTCGCGCTAACGCCTGAGTGGCAAGTACACTTATAATAATAACCGTAAGAGGAAACATTTTGGCTCCTTTATGTGAGGGGACTGGGAACAATACAGCCCTCACTTAAACCTCCTCTTAAATGCTGTTTGATGGAGAAGTCTTTTGTACTTTTATCGCTGACATTCATTGTGCCATGGTAACAAAAAGTGTGGGATCGCTGGTCGGCATTATGCGTTACGAGCTTTTATACTTTATTTCCTAATTGTACCCACAGGTGGCTGCACTGGTCCAATCTACTGACAAGAACGTCAGCCTCATAGCACCCCTAATTTTAATGTCATTTTTTGAGTGCTTGCGTAGAAAATCTAACTCCATATATTTCTCTTAGCACTTACCTTTAGCGGTGAGACAAAAGAGGAGGACGTTTTATGAAATCTGAGAGCTGTGTTTCTCCTTGAACAAGTATAGAGACCTAAAAGGCATGTATTTCTTTCAATTTATATTCCAAAATCAGGCAAAATGTGTGGATTTAAAGGTAGCATTCGTCCCTCTTCAAAGACAAATTAGGACCTGGGCTTTGATTCATTTGGTCAGGTGGCGACACATATTAGTTTACTTGCCTGTTGCTATGGTGACGGAGGATGGAGATAGCCTTGAGATGTGCCGTGTTCAGTATAAAAGCTTTACACACGAAGAATAATGCATTATGAGTGGTTGGCATTGAAGGCTGAAAGAAAGAAAGACGACAAGAAATGAGGCGGTGATATGAAATAATGAAATGGTTTATACTGAAGGTAGCCTATAGCTGCAAATATTGAGCAGCTTGGTTAAGCTGTAGCTATACACAATGTACAGATAAAGTCCACAGCCTTTCCACATTCAAACTGTTATATTTGATTTGAATTGTTTAATTGCCATGACTACGGAGGAGGCCATAGCTGAAACTCTGTATATGTTCCTGTAAGTAATTTGCCAATACTGAGAAACAGAGGCATGTGGTCACACTTTTTCATTTCATTTTTCTCTGTCTCTGAAACTGAATTTAAAGGTGCACTGTGTAACCTTTCTGGCAGAGGGTTCGTGAAATGCTTTTCTCCATGGAGATGTAATTGTTTTACCTTGAATGTTTCATGGTATGATTTTTAACATTTCTATCTCCATGGAAGCCAAACCAAGGCAGCCCTGCTGCCCCACAGTCAGAACTCGTGTTTTTCTAAGTATTTTTGACCTATAAAACCAATTCAATGAATGTAAGGTAGAGCTGTTTAATGTCATACTGTGGAACATTCCAGGCAGGGCCATGACATCTATAGAAACATACAGGTGATGGATCCCAAATTTCTTTTAACAATGACCATATAGACCATATTTCTTGAGAAGTTCTAACAAACTATTACAATCAACTTTTTGAGTTGTCACACTAACCTGTGGAGACCTCAGGTCCACACACCTCTAATGAGCTCATACTCAGGACCACAGGCCCCGGGTTCCCATGATGTTGCTGATGGGGAAACTGTGACAACATTTCAAACAAAAATTTACAAACATATTGTTAATTATTTCTCTGGGTGCATAATTGGGAACTCATGGGCATTGTGCAGAGGTACGGCCGCCCTTGTGAAAATATAAAATGTTCCTGACAATTCTATTAAATGAATGTAATTGATGTCATTTTTAATGTATGTTGAGTTTTTGTTCTAAATCACAGCTCACCCCTTTGAATGTATTAATAAAGAGGTGAAGACATAAATGGGAGCTCATCCAATTGTCTTATTGTACATTTTTACTTTTTTGTCTGCTATAGGTCAGACATATTAAAGATGCACTATGGAACTTTTGTGCAGGTTGTTATTCCTTTGTCTTGCATCTTCTTTTAATTACAGGTGAAAATCTTGGGGAAAAAAACCCTCAAAACAAAACAATACAACCTGCATATATTCATGTATATATTTATGTTTAATACCAAACTTTGGAAAAAGACAACGTATCCATGGAGACAAGTGGGGGGGGGACCTTTCACAAGAACAGTTACCTTTAAATTAAAGGGGAAGTGTGTAACTATTCTTCATGGAGATGTTATTACTTTACTTGTAATGTTGTGAGACCAAACCAGACCATGTTACAGGTCAACTCTGTGGAGAGGCAACCCCACTCTCAATTAGAATGCCTGTTTTTCTGGTTATTTTGAGCTATGAAACCTAAAATAAATGTAAGAGAGAGCTGTTTAATGTCATATTGTGGAACATTCCAAGCAGAGCAATAACATCTAAACAAGCAGGTGACGAACCCCAACCAAAAAAGTGACATATTGCACCTTTAAATATAATGGGGATGTAATTGTATTTTCTTGCCTAAACTCCAGCTGAAATAGTCTAAATGTGGTGTCCTGGGCCAGTATGAGCCAGTGCAGTTTGTCCTCTGAAACACCCTGTGAGCGAGCATCAAAGCCGCCCCTAAATCCTGCAGGTATATTCCTGACACTTGAGTCACGTCTGAGTCAGCTCGTTTTTTGTTCCTCTTCCAATTTGTTTTTACTCAAAACCCAAATGAGTCACTGACAGGCCAAACATGTGCAAGTGTTTTGGAGCAGGAAGCGTTTGTGCAGAAGGGGCAAAAGGATGTGTTGTGGACATGGCTCATTGAAAGTCATGGACAGAGTGAAATTATAGTTTTTTTAAGAATAACATAGTGAAAGCAAAGCATCAATGAAAGGCATGGACATAATATGCAACTATAAAATTGCATGTTGATTTGATATTTTGCAAATATTAATCAAGAATTATTGGAATTTGGTCAAAACTGTAATAAAGAAGTCAAGATTACAGAGCTCCACCAGCGTTTTCTCTATTTCATAAGAAGCTTTAAAGGACATAGCAGCAGGTCATATTGCAAACTAAACAAACTGGTTCAAATGTTTAAAGAAACGTTTGCAAATTAATTGCATTTTTATTTGAAACTCATTTTTAGCAAGTCATCGTGAGTAAAATGAAGATGATATTTTGACAGTGTGAGCAGACATATCCTGTGCCTCACCAGTTGGACATGTAAAGTGGTTGCCAATGCATACAGTACAACTCAGTCACTCACCCTCACGTCTCCACAAAACATGTCTGTGTGGCGGTCCGGCTCTGGTCAGGTTTAAGTGGTAAAAGTCCCAGATTCCTGCAGGATGAGTCCCACAGAACGGAGCTTAGTCACAGGAAGAGCCTGTGTTCCAACTGATGAGTGGCTCGTGCTCTGAAGCGGCGCACGCACACACCCACTTATATGTGAAGTTCATTTGTTTTTCACACTTTTGATCATGCAAATATGAATGACGTGGTGCAAATAAACATCATTCAGCTGTGCTGGCCGGCCCAACATCATACAACAGAGGACATGTTAAAATGAATGAATATAAAATACCAGACCAAACATACTGAGAAGCACAAATTGGACAAAAGTCGAGGTCTGAACATTGACACTGACAAAACTCAACCTCTTCACTGTGACATTTGGCATCATTTAGATTGAATTAAGTTTGGTAAACTCATGTCCCATGTAGTGGGTGGAAATGTAACTCAAATCAATGTATAAAATATACATAGAGAGTGTGAATTTAAATTTCCATTTCATTAGCAAAATTTCTTGTTGCTCTCAACAACGCCTCTTCCTACACAGTTGCAGCTACATTGTTCAAATCATTGACAGGTTTTTAGCAGTTTACACAAAAGCTCAAAAGTAATTTATGCAGCACTAACAATAAACTACAAAAATGTCCATGAAGACAACAGTTACGAAGCTTTTAGCAGCTGTTCACAGCAGATGCCCACACACTTATTCATACATCTTCCTATTTTATGCTAATGCATTTTTTCCCAATGAAGTAGGTGGACTTTAATTTGGCTTTGTCCTCAACCTTTGGAAATAGAATTCATTAATTCTGTTTTTAAAATGTGAAGCGGAAATGATTCATTCAGATTTGACATTAGTTCTCCCTGTCTTAGCATTTCTGAACTTTTAGGATACTTAAAGACAGATTTTATGTTCAGGTATTTAATATTGGACTAAAGCATGAATTCATTTTACAGTTTTCAAATCATCTTAGCAGCCGATGCAAATGGATCATAAACTTCCTGTTCAAGATTGCAGGCTTTAAGAACCAATTTTTCTTGTATTTGTCTATTACCTATTTTAGACCCTCTACATGGAGCCTTGGAGTCTTATTTTTTCAAATCATTTCCTCACAGAACAGGGATGTGGGTGGAGATAGGGGGTAGGTGAAAACAGGAATTTTCTGAGCACTCAAGCTTTAAATACAGAGCAATGCAAGATATAATTTATAATATGAACACAATTTTGAGCTAATGATCCTTGTTAAATATGGAATCATCTGAAACAAAAAAATGACGTAACTACATGTACGGCAGAGCAGCCTCAGAGGGATTAAAAATGGGGGTCTTGAATACATTTTCAGTATTACTCTTTACATTATAAGTTTATGCTGATTTTAATTAATGGGAGTTGCAGATATACCACTAGGGGGCAATGTCCACAATCCTGACACGGGACACGTCTGGCCAGTGCTACGTCCAGATGCCACAAACCTGTGAATGACCTTCTGGCCCATTTCCCTAC
>KN513882.1:55639-72532 GCA_000787155.1 Scartelaos histophorus
CCTACATGACTGAAAAGCCCAGAACCTTCCTTTATGGAGCTTACAAATTGCTGCTAAATCGGGGCGGTTATATGTTTAACTACTTCCTGATGTGTTATACTTGAGTCACTGTCAGTTTTCCTATAATAATAAGCCACTTTGAGCCATTTGTGGATCAGATTACTAATCTGAATATGTGGGGGAATGAAAATAGTCACATGGACGTAAAGTGGTTTGCTTACTCACCCCGTCACATTTGCCCCTTAACATCCGAGGAAGTGGGGTAAAGGTCAAACATTGAAAACAGAATATAAAAAACAAATCAAATATAAAATTCTCATTAAAAAAAAGGTTATGAATGAGAAAATGTGGAATATTTACTTTGAGATGGTAAACGGGACAGGGGAAGTCCATCGCCCTGACAGGTTCTCTCATTTCACCTGCCCAGTCCTGCAGGTGAGGACTTGGCTAGAGCCGGGCCACCCTCCTCTCACTCCCTTTGAAGCATCAGGACATTTACCGAGCCATCTGGCAACGACATGACAGGCTGCCAAAAGAGACAAAAAAGAAAATTTAAAAAGCCCTCTGCCAAAAGTAGTACATGAACGCCTCACCTCATCATTGCTCCTACAAATAAAGGATAAACTAAGACATGATCTCTCCAATTAGACATGGTTGTGCTGTATATATATAAATGCAACATGGAGAAATGTTTTGCCCAGTGACACAACATTGATCATAACTGGAATCAAATTGCTGATCGTCCCTCCTCTCCATAGGATCCATAGTTTTTGGGTTATTTCAGTTTTGGTAGCTTTATTGCTAATTGTAAAACATACACAAGTATACACTAAAATTTGTTTTGTTGGTTTTTTCACTTGACTCACTTTTTCATTTTCACAGTGTACATTTCCTCTGTACATGTGTTTGTAGAATGCCACACATACACAAATATTCACCTAAAGTCCAGGATGTGCTGCCTCCTTCCACAAACATACCATACTGTTTGGTCATCCTTATTGGCTCCACACTCGGTTTGATTATCCGACTGGGCAGTGTGGTACTTTCCATCCACATGAAAAAAATTGATTCAAACATAATTTTCAAAAAAAAAAAAAACAAGCAGTGCCCCAAATCAATAGGTTTATGTCGTTCTTCTTCATGTGTCGTGTCTTCTCAGGGGCGCTGTGTGCAACGGGCCAATGATGAGCTTTAAACTGACTGGAGCGACTCAAAGTACGAATGTTTTTCAAGCAATGCAGTAAAAATACATAGATTTTTGCAGTAAAAATACATTCATTCCCCAAAAAAAGCCATACCATTGAACATTAAAGTAGTAGTAGTAGTAGCAGTAGTTTTATAGTGTACATTTAATAATCATCTATCTGACAAATACCAGTTAGATTAAATATAACTCTCCTAGTTTGAAAAAAAAAATAGATTAAATGTGATTATAGTAGGAACCACATAAATAAATGCATGAAATGAAATAAAATGATACAAATAAAATATTCAGTACTTATTTAGAGTATTACCAATTAGCTTGAGTTGCGTCAAGTGTTGCTAATGAAGGCTCTAAGTTGGTAGGTAAATGCACATTTCTTGAGTATTTTTGTGCGCGCAGGAGCTGTGTTTGAGTGTTGACCATATGACAGATGTTGTTTAGACCCAGGGCCGGCCTGCTGTTGTCCGGGTGCATGCTGACGCAGGTATTGCACAACATTTTCCTTAGTTATGACAGTGTGTGACATCATGGACTCCTCTGTGCGCGCTGGTGTTTTCTCTCCCCTCTGACGTGGGCTTTGTCTCTTTAACGATTGTTCTATTATGTGTAAATAGAGTTTAGAGCGGCATCAGAGCCTGCCCTGCGCTGATGTCACTCTCACATGAAATCATGGCTGAGCACACCGGCCTACAGGTGCCGGGTGTAGGATCAGCACAAGAGCAGCTCCACTTTCCACTGTCCTTCAACTACAAGAGATCAAACTACTGATAGTCATGGACGTACTGCATTATAAAGGACCAGGCGCTGCAAAACTCTAAAACTCCTCCCCTGATATAATCTACCAGGGTTTTGCTTTTACTTCTGTAAGTGAAATGAATAAATCCTATGCTGAGGATCTTGTTAAACTGAAAGTGCTAAAGCAATATTACATCACAACAAGTCAATCAGAGGCCTATAAGCTTTAAAACATGGAGTAGAACATCTAAACAATTAAAAATCATAGTACAGTGGCACAGCAACAAGGTCCTGGGTTTGTCTACAGCCCAGTGTGGTGCTTCCCTTAGTGGAGTTTGCATGTCCTCTCAGCTCTGAAACATACATAAATGAGTTAAACGGGTCACCTTCTGAGCCGAGACTGTGAAAATGTGTCCAAATCTCAGTGGGACTATCCTGGATAATAAAGACAGAATAAATAGTATAAGTCCTGAGATGACATGATGGTTTATTTTGATTTAAAAAACAAACAAAAAAAAACCTTTCACCTATTTAAACTAATGTACAGTCATCTGGATATTTTTAGATGTAGTTTACAAAAAAGGGCCAATAAATAGTGGTTATAGCAGCATAGTAAGTTGTTGGACATGGGCAAAGGGTTAAAGATATGTTAACTGGCATTATATAAATTTGCATTATACCATCTCTAAAAAAACACAACTGCCAAGTAATTTCTAAATGGAGCCATGTTTAAGTTTGTCTTAATCACTTGCATTAGTCATGAGGGTTTAAAGACTAATTTAACCATAACTTATCAAGACTTCCATTAGCACCTTAAAACTATTGTTTCAAATCAATTTCTGCACGTCCTTGGGGCAAAAACAGACTTTAGCTGTGACCTTAGACCCTAACAAGTTGCTATACATACAGTATGTAACTAAATTCTTACATTTTATAGTATACAAAAAATGGACACTGGCAGCGGTTACAAGCTCACCAAAATCGGTTCAATATGTGATTTGTAGACCTTTAATTCTTGACAAATTCACAAAATTTGAATAGTCAACCTCTCACTTTCCCCTCACATTAGCCACGAATGCTCTAAATATATCTCTTCTGAGCAGCAGCTATAAATAAAATCTAAATAACAATGAGCATTTGAAGCCCATGTCACCTAACACCTGGCCGGCTGACCTTAATGAGTGCAGCCGCTGGTACACACCATGTAACAGAGACCGATCTGTCCATCTCCAATGAATGATATTAGGAGAAGACCGAGGCAACCTAAATATAGCCTGGGACAAATTCAATTTAAATGACTCAGATAGTGGACTACTGTGAGACGCTCGGGTGACTTGTTCTCTATATGTGTTTTTTGAGACGGTTAGTAAGATATTCCATTAAAAGTCCTCTGAATGGTGGTTTGGGTGGTTGATGATGATGCCGGGGTGGGGTGAGAGGAAGAAGGGTGGAGGTAAAAAGGGAGGGAGGGGTTAAAGAAGTTGGCGGTGGAGAGGAAGAGCTGTCATATCCAGGAGGAAGTATGAGTCAGAGTTGTACATTCCTATGGGCTGATTCAGCGCTGCACGGGAAAAGGGAAATGCTTACTCCAGAGGGCTCCGGCACAGTACAGACAGAGGGGGGGAAAGGGCCCAATTGTGCAGGAGTGTGTCTGTGAAAAGTGTCCCTGAGAACAAACAACACTCACTGCACACACACTGCACACACACTGCATACACACTGCACACACACTGCACACACACTGCATACAGTCAGTAGACGTTCCTCGAAAGGAAGAAAATATACAAGTCACTGTCCATTGCTCAACAAAACAAAACTAAAGAAAAAAAGAGGAAGTCAAGATTTGCTAATAGAAAGATGATCAAATATTATATGTTGTAATTCCTTTGAATTTGCTATGTTGTGTAGTTCTACATTTAGCCTACTTGATTCACTTTTTGGAGAACGTATTTATCTATGAATAGTTTTCCAATACCATAATTTGACTCGTACTTACTGTTATTTTTAAGTTAGTTCTCTTAAGTACAGTTTTCACATTGTGTTGACTGTGTTACATTATTTGAACTCTCTCTTGCTTTCAGATATAATTCTGGTTCTTCTCATGTTTATGTCCTTTCTATTCTAGTTACAATTTACTTGAATTACTTAAATATTTTTTTACTCTTACTTACGCAGTTACTTGTTTCACTACATAAGTATTAACAGCACTTTATTGACTACAATTTCTGACGACCTTTATATAATAATTACCATTAAAATATTTTAAATGTATAAGTCTATAGGCTAAAAATGTGATATGACAATTAGCAACTGAAATGTGGTATTAGCCTCTGTCGTCATACCTGTGTTACTTTCAAATAATAGTGTATTTCACTCAAAGCGGAAAGCAGAATAAAGAAGAGGAAAGTGCCCCTCAAAAAGAGACTGTCAAACAGCAACAGGGCAAAGGACGGAGCTCTGGGGACTTCCTCTTTTCACTGATGCCCAGAAATCAGGCGTTGCTCTGCTCTGTCAGCCTCATGTGTGTCAGCCACAGCAACACGGCAGCCACGTCCGCTGTCTGCAACAACCGCCACCAGGAAGGCCTGTAAATGAGGAAGTGAGCGCTCATTCATGCTCATTCACAAAATGTCTATATCTGCAGTGCCGGACGCCATGTTTTCTGTATTGAGTTCCTTTCCAGCTTGTTATTTGTCTTATGTTACCTATTGTGCAAACACTGGGAATCACATCACGCCCAGAACTGAACTGAGTTGTGGTTTAAACATAAATGCTGCAATCATATATTTCACAACAGCAAATAATTTCCTAATCATGCATTATCATTTCACCCTTTACGGACCACTGGTGACTGGAGTTTTTTTGTCTTTACAGTGTCACACAAAAATATTTCTTAGTTGACACACTAAAATAAACAAAAATATAAAGATACAAAGATATTTCTACTTTTTATTAAACAATTTTACCTACAATAAAGGGATACAGGCTTTTTCTCATGTAATTAGCTGTGTTTTTATATAGACTACTGGGAGCCTAAATTTAGAAAATGCTAAAAATATAATAAAATATACCCAACTATATTAAGCAGAGCAGTTTTTTCCATTTTGTCATCCAGAGTTAGATAAAAACACGTGACATCATGGGCGATTGTTAGAAAGAGGAGCAAAGTGGGGCCATTGAACCTCCCATGTACAGTGTCTCATGGCCAGTCCCTTTATCCTCGTGATAAAACTCAAAGCTTATCACAATTTTCCATTCAAGCAACTCGTTTTCTGCTTATGCAACAAGAGGGCGCAGAGGAAGTGCTGTCCATATGAAGAAAGCCGTGGTGATGGTTTGTGTGCTGAAGGAGGATGCTGGCGTGGGGCAGGTTTCCATTTGAGAAACATCTTTGAGCATGGAAAATCTACGCTCAGCTGATTGGTGAATTGGGTTATAAATACACAGTGCTGGGTAAGATTGTTTTAGCAATGAAGATAGGTCAGGCCTGTGTTAAAACAGCACATTTAAACGTGAATTATGTAACTTTTGTAGCAGAGGGTAAAGGTGCGCCTACTTACTGGGAATATTCCATCACTGGCATTAAAAGAGCCATATTACCCTGTTTTCTGATGTTATAATGTTATTTCCAAATCACAAACATACCTGGAATAGTGTTGTGTTTTATTCACACATTTTTAACTCACAACAGTATTCTTATAACTAATATATATTATATAAATCCACCTTGTGAAGTCATGTGGTGATCCAGGAAGTGCTCCACTCTGTTTTTAAACTCCACACACTGGCTCACTACAATCATTTGGATCATTTCAGCTTTGGAATTGCCAGAGCATTTTGAGCTTTCGAGATATAAACAGACTAATAATAAAGGATTACGCTAATGTGTGTGAATGAAATATAAAATAACTCTGGGTGTGCTTTTGATGAGGCAACAACATGACAACGTCAGCGTCAACGTATGACAACATGACTTAAAGGTCATGGGTCAATTTGTGTAATATGTGTATACTGTGTGGCCATACCGGCTTCGCAAAGCCTGATCCTGCCAGATCTCAGAAGCTCAGCAGGGCCGGGCCTGGTTAGTACTTGGATGGAAGACCACTTACAGTTCCAGGTGTCACAGTGGGGTGCCAGTGGCAAAAACCAACGTTGTGTCCTTAGGCAAGCCACTTCACCCACATTGCCTAGTATGGAAGTGATGTGTGCATGAGTGGTGCTGGTCGGTGGGGCCGATGGCACAGGTTGGCAGCCTCTGTCAGTCTGCCCCAGGGCAGCTGTGGCTGCAATAGCAGCTTACACCACCGAGTGTGGAGTGAATGAAGAATGAACTGTAAAGCGCTTTGGGTGTCTTTAAAGGCGCTATATAAATGCAAGGATTAATAAAAGACATGTCTAGATCTATGGAGAGGTGACCCTGCCCATAGTAAGAACTCATGTTGTCTATGTATTTTTGGGCCATAAATACAAATGCAATTTAATAAATGCAGACAGAAATGTTTAGATACTGTAGAACATTGGTCACATTTCTCTATAGCGTTTTTCCACCTTCAGGGCACTCAAAGCACTTTACAACAAGGAACCATTCACCCATTTACACATCCGTGTACGTAGACACCAGGGGTGAGGTGGGTTAAATGTCTTGCCCAAGGACACAGTAGCAGCATTCATTTGTAGGAGCTCTAAACACACCTGTCAACCTGTGGGAAAGTGAATCTGACTTCTCATCCAGTGATGTTTATAACTTCTCCATGGAGATGTGGGTGTGATGAAACCCACACTAGAAATGTTACATAGCCCTGCTTTAAACAAAATCCAGTCTATCATTTTGAAAATGGGTTATGTTCATTCAAAAATATTCAGTCCATTTATAATAATAATAATCTGGAGGCAACAACTGAATTATTGTTATTATTTTTTGTCTTTGTAACCTTCTGCGTCCTGTTGTGTCCTTGGGCAAGGCGTTAACTAGCCATACGTTTGCAAGTTGGGTAGCAGCAGAATAATATAATCAGAAACATACAATTTTTCTGTGCTCCTGACTGCAACTAAACTTGGGCTAAACTCCCTAGAAAATGACTTCACATTGACCCATTGTTCACTTTAATTACGGTATTTCTTTTAAAATTAAACTGCGAGTACGTTTAAAGCACCTTGAACGTTAATAGACTTTTCACACCTGACTAAAACTTCACTGCACTGAAGTGACATCAAGCCGTTTCCAAAATCACAAAAAAACACGCTGTATTGTGTGGAGAGTTGCCATGGAGACAGACCTGTTCCAAAGACTCCTCATCCGCCAGTGTTGAAGGCCTGTGCTGAGTGAATAGAAAAGGATGTGAAGGAGAGAGGACTGCAGAGGAGAGATGACAAAAGAGAAAAGATTTAGCTCACGACAGGTACAGCCTAATCAGGGTTCTGTCTTTAGTTTGAATAAGCAGCACCACAGCGAACCATTGCACTGACTAGTACTTTCAAACCTGCCCATCCATGAAGAATTATGTAACTTTTCTGCTGAACGGCACGCTATCTGAAAAAGTTTTTGCTTTGCCTGCTTTGCCTGTTTCACAGTATGGCATTATTTATCGCCATGCAAGTAGAGGAAAACACTAGATCATGGTGAGAATGCATGTTTTTCAAGGTGTTTTTGAGAGAAATATGGAGATAGGTTAGTGTCTTTATTATCAATAGATATCACACCATTCACAAATACACTTCTTGATCCAGAAACAAATGTAGCGGCATTCACAAATATAAATCATGATGTACAAATAAATGTAACAAAATTCACAAAAGCTCTCAAAAGAAAATGGTATGTGATTCACAAATGTCAGTGCATTTACATTTATTTGCACCGATGAACCTGCATTTGCAAACCACCGTATATATTTGTGATCACCACTGCATGGTATGGTACTGCATGGTGGTATAACTTGTATAACTTGTTTATCTCCTCATAATTTAACTTGTTTAAAGTCCTTTATTTGTGACTGAACTTAAAATGGAAAGTTATCATCCAGGTCATTTTGACTGGCGATGCAGACTGGGTTTTCAACTGCTTCATAGTTCTATACAGTTCTAGTTAGCTTAGCCAAGTGGCGGAGGCAAGGTTTTTTTTGCAGTTATTGACGTTTGTTTCCATTCAGCTTTTCCAGTAGCATAAATCAAATGGTTTCCAAATAAAGACATCATATCTGGAAATGCTTTAGTTAATGCTAATACAAAGTTGCACTGATGCATATTTGGTTTATCAGAATTACCACAAATGTGCAGCTCATGCTAAAACTGACATGAACGCTGTAGACTAACATTAGCCAGACTGGTTAGCCTGTCAACTCAAATGGCGAGTAATATTTGCTAAATGGTAACTAAATGGTTTCAAATTAACTTCAGTCACAAATAAATGACTATAACAAGTCAAATTATAAGATAAACAAGTTATACAGTTGATGAACTACCTTCCCCTGCTCTTTTGGGCGGTTAACCATACGCTTGAACTTCAGATGATGTGATTGGTTGTTAAAAAAAAAAAAAACAAAAAAAAAAACACGTGTGCATCAAATGCTGTCAGGAAGGTCCACAAATAAATGCAGGGGTACTCATAAATATGTACAGTGGTTTGTAAATGCAGGTTCATCAGTTTGCAAATAAATATGGGTAAAATTAGGTAACATTTTCTTTTGAGTTGAGAAACGCTTTTGTGAACATTGTTACAATATTTGTAAGTCATAAATTATATTTGTGAATGTCGTTATGTTTGTTTCTGGATAGACTGTGTGTGTTTGTGAATGGTGTGATATTTATTTGATAATAAAGACATTAACCTTAATCTCCATACTATAAAACCAATGAACAGTGAAGGGAAGAATACTGAAGAATGACTAATAACGCTCCAGTTAGAGCAGTGTATTCTGAATACCTGGAATACTTTTACATCGAGTTACATTTAAATAATAGGACTCAACATAATATTGAAAAGGTCATTTTTTTACTACATTTCCCATCACAAACCCAAAAAGGAAATCTTACACTTGCCCTCACAACAAGAGCACACTCATGTACAGCCATGTTTGCATTTTGTTTTAGAAAACTAACTGTATTCTGATTACCACCAAATGAAAATGATTCAAAATTAGCATCCAGAACACATATCCTCTGTACATGTATTCAGGTACTTCCCAACACACACCCCATAATGAAATAATTGCTTAATAGATAAGGTCACTGCAATAGAACCTGCAGCCTGGACCACCCATCAGAAAAGTTACACAGTGCACCTTTAAGTGGGGGTCTTGTATCTTCATCCCAATAAGAAAAGCCAGTATGTTTTATGTACCCCAATATTCTCTGTAGTACAGTAGTATCAATAGTATAATGCAGTATTTCCCAGGGGCGGCAGTTCACCCTCTTGGCCACAGCTTCACACTGTCGCTGTGTCCTGGATAAGACACTGACTTCACTGCTCAGTCCAGCCGCTGTGGCACAGAAACGGGAGATCTGCTGTATAACTGTGTCACGGTGATGACCCCTGACAGAAAGAACAGCTGAGGTGGGGAGGGTCCGCTACAGCTGAGGGGAGGGTCCGCTACAGCTGAGGTGGGGAGAGTCCGCTACAGCTGAGGTGGGGAGGGTCCGCTACAGCTGAGGAGGGGAGGGTCCGCTACCTGCTTGTCTCCAGGGAGAAGTTCTAGTTTAGCTGCATGTTCATAGAATGGCATTTGCCTGTCTTGCATATCCAATTGCAAGTGTTTTTATTTGTAAAAAATAAAATAAAATACTGCATATTGATACTATGACACTGGAACAAATCATACTATGAATAATATAAGCGAGCTCGCCTCTTCACAAATTTAACCAGTTGCGCCACCTGCTTGTCTCCATGGAAACAGATACTGTGGAACATTATAAGAAACTATATCATACACACAACATGTCATACTTCAGAATAAAAATCAATGACTCTATCTTCTGATCTATGTTAGAATGTTCCCTCATCAAAAACATACCTGGTTCCACCTTGTGATGTCATGTGGTGAAACAGGAAGTGCTCCACTGTGTTTTTAAACTCCACACAGCTTCACTAGAATCATCTGAATCATTTCAGATCTGAAATTTCCGATTTCTACTGAACAAAAGTTAAACGAGGGCTCTTAACATGAAAACTGCCCCTTTATGAGATCACAAGGTGGACCAGATCATAAAAAGCTTTTGGAATGCACCAAGATTACTCAACATGTGTGAATGAAACAAAACAAGTTCAGGTATGTTTTTGATGAGGTAATAACATTTTTTTTGTTTCTATAGCTACGTCATTGCTCTGCATAGAATGTTCTACAATATGACATTAAACAGCTGTACTTTACATTGATTAAATTACAAGTGGTTTGGTTTTATAGCTCAAAAATTCTTATTCTAATTCTTATATAAAAGTCTTATCTTGGTCTCCACGAAGACTAAAAGCTTTAATACCACACTCATTTGACAGACCCTCCACCAAAATGTTACACAATGCACCTTTAAAGCTCACAAGACTGAAATGTGCGTAATATGGGACCTTTAAATGAATGGATGAATAGATAGTTTTTTATGACACCTGCCCCCCTCTGTTTGCAGAATGTGTGTGTGTATTTGTGGTAGCGTGATTGTCAGGTGCTTTATAATGTCATTATACCAAACACACTTGCGTACATTCTTTGGAACAGACACAGACGATGGCATCTGGCTCCCCGTCATGTGCTACTCATTTCCATTGTGCCATCTCTGCTATTCTTTCTACCCCCGCCTCCTTCCCTCCCTCCCTCGCTTTCCCCTTCTGTGTCGCACATGGGGAGACACACACTTCTCGCCAGCGCCCCCTGGAGATCCAACGGCGCGTCACATGCTGGTGGTTATGTGAGCTCGCGGGTCTGAACTGACCGGCGTGACTGTGTGTTTCTGCTGCGTCAGGGTTCATCGTATAGGCGCAGAGTCCAGTCAAAATGTGGACCCTGATGTGCTTGTGTCAGTGTTTCTCCGGTTCCCATGGAGCTATTTTCAAAATCAGCTAATCTTAGGAGCTGATCTAATGGTGCATATGATGGTGTTTGAAATTGGGTGGTCAGTGCCATTTAACCTTTGGCCTATGTTAAATGGAAACAGCAGCAGGGGAAGCCACTGTCGGGTGCTGGGTTTCGTGGTGGACTTGAAGGTCAGGGCAGAGTTTTAGTGGAGGCCCTTGGAAAATGCTGTTTGAAGCCCCAGCAGGCTTCATTATGCTGCTCACATGTTGCACACAAACTCCACAATACAAACAAATTGTAGGATGAATATTTTCTGAAATTGAAAAAATATCAATTTGAAACTGCTTCTTTTGTTTAGGAAAAAAAAAAAAATCATGAAATGTGTACATATAAAAATGACAAAATAGAAACATGAACAGAGACAAGTTAGACAAAATACAAAATATACAGAAGGAATGTTGGAAAATCTTAATTAGTATTTGAGCAAACCAAACTTTAATTAATCAGACTTAAAATTGAATATCAAAAAATCCTTCCGTATTTTTAATCAAATCTTGTTAAGTACATAGCTGTAAAGTTTGGTGTATGTAGGTGTTACTTTAAGGGATGATCGTTATATCCTTCATTTTGAGGAAAAATGGATTCAAGTTGGTAAAATTAAACCATTATAATATCTCTGAGTGCAGAGAGGACAGTTCTGTTGTTTCCACATGAAAGCATGTGGGCACCAAACTGACCAAACTGACCAAAAAAGTAAAAATTTGCGTAGTGAAACTGGTCGTCTTATGATAAAAGTCTTCTCTGTTCTTGAGGTGCTGAGGTCTTAAGAGATTTGGACTAAACAAAACTTCTGAATGACTCGTTCTCTTTGTATTTTAGTGAAAGTGTTTTCGCCTTTGCCCCGGACACGATGGGTCAGTCTAAAGTGAGCGTGTGTGACTCAGCAGGTGAGTAAGTGGGTTTGGTATGAGATAATGGAAGATTAGAAAGTGCTTCATTCAGCGACAGTTTGAGCTTTTGGTGAAGTGTGGTTTGAACCAAAGTAAAGACAGCTGTGGTATGTCAAATAGTCACTTCTGTGTAATTACTGGTGCCTTGGATCTGAGGGCTTAGTCACTGTGCCTATTCACTTTACATAACTCCACTGTATGATTCACAATGCATCATGGGATAATTTATGTAAACAGCCCGGCGCTGGATGTGGTCAGCCATGTTTATTTACATTTTCTCTTAATGGATAAAAAACAGACCGTCCCCGGTGGTACGGGACTAGTTACTTTTACTCACATCATTCACCAGTCGCTGCTTCACTCAGCTCGAAACTGAAACTTAAGCTCATTTCACAGAGGATGGGCAAAAAGAAAAAGTATGTTTTTAAAATAGTTTAATAGTTTATAGTTTAATATTATTGAATGTTTTTAAATAGAACAAGCAGAGAAAATATTTTAAATATAATTTAAAAAAGTCAGATAATGTATTTAAGTTTGGTATGTATGAAGTACTTTCCTGAAGGTTGCCAATGTTAATATAAAAATGCTAAGAAAAGCACCAGACTTCCTTTACACTGACCTTGTTATTTAAGCTACCTACATATATGTTGAATACTGTTAAATAAATTGTATGTACATTTATTTGAAACAGGCAGAGCCATGATTTCCTAATCCATCTGAATAGAGCAATAATCTTGAATAAAAGATGCACTGACCCTGAGAAACCTCACAGTGATTCAAATGGAGTCAATTTTTCTTTATAATTTCCTTAAATAATTCAAGGTCTAAGAATTAGATGATACTAAAAGCTTTAATTTATATTTCAGCATTTCCCTGAAATTTGGAAGATTACTGTTATACATATACTACTGTATATTAGAGATAATATACAGTAGTGTATATAAAGAGCCTGACCAATTTTCTCCCCACAGTTACAATTCACACTATTTAAATTAATTTAAACTAATTAAGCCTATTATAATTGATATAAGTTAATTCTATTCTTTCCTATATTTTATGATTTTTTTCAGTTTCCTCCACACTTATTAATGGCAATATTTCTTTATTGTAATACTTCACAGTGGGTATTTTAGAATCACCATTTCTACTATTGTGACCCTTTTTTGACTGAAAAAGGTTGAAATGTTACCTCATTGTAATGTGAGGCAGAAATGTCTGTGAGATATTATGAAATGGGGAACTGAACCTGCAACCTACATGCTGACACCACATTTCCACCAAATGTGTAATTAAAAACTGTATTAATGAGTCTCTAATGTTTCACTTCTTTAAAAATGGAAGTAAAATGAGACATGCCATTTATTAAAACATTAGACAATTCAATTAAACATGTTGTAATGTTCTTACCTCATCAAGCACGTACCTGGATTTGAGCTTTGTTTCATTCACACATGTTTGAGCAATTCTTTATTATTACTCTTTCTATATCCCCAAAGCTCAAAATGCTGTGTTCCACCTTGTGATGTCATGAAGCAGTAGTTTTAGAGTTAACCTTTAAGTTCTCTTTACCTTTAATATTTAGTATTTAGTTTCACCTTTAGTACAGATGGTTAATTCCAGGACTGAAATCATCAAAATGATTCTAGGGAAAGTGTGAAGTTTAAAAACACAGGGAGCACTTCATTACAACATGACAACACCAGGTGGAACAAAGTGTTTTCGGTGTTACTCCAAAATGTGCAGAGTTTGTGTGTCAAAAATGTGTGAATGTAACAAAACACAACTCCAGGTACGTTTCTGATGACAAACAACATTAAACTAAAGAAAAGAAAATAGCATAATATGGAAACTTTAATGCCACACTCTGAAACATCCCAGGTAAAGAAATAACCTCCCTGTGAAGACACGCAGATGGCAAAACCAGAAAAGTTACACAGTGAATCTTTAATGCTGCTTATTGTATAGCGCTTACATCATTTCTTCCATTTTCCCATATGGAGTGGTATTTTTTGTGCACTTTTAAAATGTTTCCTTCCTTCCTGTGACCTCTGAGTGTACCGTAATACTCCTATAAGTGGCCCCTGCTCTTTTGTGCTTGTGCCCGTGATGGGGAAAGCCCTTTTAGAGGTCGTCTGCTGACATTCACAGTACTTATCGCCGCGGTGACGCAGGCCGCCGGTGCGATGACATCACGGGGCCCACCTTCACCTCGTACCCTCGCCCTCCTTGAACACACGCACTAAACGGGCTGTCTCGTGTGTTTTGCTTCGCTTTCTCTCGCATGCATTAGAGGACGTGGCATCTCTGCACCAGTATTCGCGTCACTAGAGACTTATCAAAGCAACAAAAAACCCGCCCACGCCTCTCCTCCCCATCGCAGGACCATTAACAGCCTCTTGCATTGTTGAGATTCTCACACTTGGGCTTGATGGATGGCTTCATAAAACAGTGTGGCAAAAATAGTGAGTGTAATCACGCATGATGAAGCCGATTAGGAAAAACTTTACATACAGTCACCGACACATGCAGTGATGTGACACAGAGCAGATGGAGGATTTTAGGGAATTCAATATTTTTCAGTCAGAACGAAAGTGTAAATTTCAATTGTCAGTTCAAAAATCCTGTATTACACACAATTGTGAGCTTTTAGTCATGTTATAATGCTCCTCAAAAATACCTGGAGTTCTGTTTTGTTGCATTTACTCATGTATTATTGGTCTGTCTACATTTCCAAACCCTAAAATGTTCTGTTCCACCTCGTGATGTCATGAAGCGTTATTTTCCCCTTTGTTCAGTGAAGATCCCTGAAATTATCCAAATGATTCAAGTGAAGGTGTATAGCGTTTAAAAACACTGTATTTTTGTGTATTACTACATAACATCATGAGGTGGAACAGAGTGTTTGATGCTTGAGAGAAAAGCTCAACCTAAATATCTACACCTTCCTAAAATAATCCCATAAGTCATTTTTTCAGGTCAAAAAACTCCAAAATTGAAATTATGGCATAAAACCTGGGCAAAAAGTGATTATTTTAGGAAGGTGACGATATGCAAGGTTTCTGTGTGTTTTATTGATGAGGAAATAACATTATAATAGTGCAGACAATAATTTAATATGGGCCTTTTCATTCTCACCATTGTTATAATTTGATAATGTATAAATCAGCTTGCTCATATGTGGGGAAATAATTAAAACTTAAAAACTGTGTGGATCTATTTTCTTTCTCAACTCTGGTTCATTTTTGACACCAATGTTCAGGGATTACAGCAACTTGTCTATTAATGTATTTCTGTTCATTCTTGAGCATAATTCTAATACTTATTTTTATGCACGCTGATTTGTACTTTTCAGCGCGTCCTTTTAAAAGCACAGCTGATGGATCTGGCTGTGTTTTAAACCTTTTCCATTGGCTCAAACCGTCATCATTTACTTAACTCATTTCATGCCTGCGTTTGACAGATTAATCACACAAAGTCATGTAAACTCATTTCTTTTTGTCTGAAAGTAAGGTAAGACTAGACCAATAAACACAGTTTCCCGTCCCTCCTCCCTCCGCCTTGTGTGAGTGTGATTTCTCATTATTCTGAGTCTCCAGCTGGACTTCTGCAGGATGTTTTATGCCTTATTCTCTGCAGGTCCTTCACTGACTACATCACAAGAAATGCCATAAACTCAAATGTAGAAGTTAATGATACAACAATGGGTAGCAACAAGACCCTTAAAGAAGCACTATTTTAGTTTTTTTTTTCTTTTTTAGATAATGTTTCCTTCATGGAGATGTTGTTTTTCCAGGAATGCTTCACAAAATGGCATGTCAATTAAGGAATCTCCATGGAGACAAGCAAGCTACTCCACCAAACCAAGATATTGTACCTTCTAGGCAATAAGTGAATAAATTATTAAAGATATATATGTTTATAACACTGTGTGCAATAACCTGCTTTTCATGGGACAAGCAGACGGACTTTCCACCCAAAAAGTTCCATAGTGCAGCATAAGTAAATTGTGGTTCCACTGTGTAGTCTTTATAATATATTAGTCTTTCATTTCTCATAACCACCCTTGCCTATGATTTTAATTAAATACATAAAATACCTCACAAATATCCTTTTTTTAAAAATCTGAATTCATCTATATATTTATTCCTATACTTTACTGTATGTATAATCTTATCTCATATTGATTTATTTGTTGGTCTCATGTATGCTGCTAACATGAATGCTGAAAAAAAAACAAAAAAAAATCTATAATACTATATACATTTATAATTCTGTAATTTTTTTCCCACTCATTTAGCAATAGAATTATATACATACCAACCAGATAGATTAGATATATGTACTTTAAATTTGATATAGGTGTTTGTTCTGACCACATATTGTTGACCTTTGGCAGATCTGTTTGACTTTATATAGAGAAGTAACACCACACAAGCAGGCTGTTGTGTGCGATGTATCGGGCCCATATTCCCAGGTGTGAGCGGTGACTAGAGGGAAGAATCCACAGTATGGCCTTAATAAGGAGCCTGACATCCTCCTGACAGACAACACTGCTTTGTGCGCACATCTCACAATATCCCTGGCATCTCGGCTCAGGGTTAACTCCTGGGACCTGAAGGCTACTCGGAATCAATTTGAAATTTTTTGAAATTTTGAAATTTTTCTGGATCATGATGAGTAGAAATCTCACACTTTTTCACAGGCTATTTGACAAATGGCAAACACTCAGTCTGTTGCAAGAATTTCAATTTATTAAGAATTCAAGGTTAAAGCATACAATATAGCATATATATATTTTTTTTATTATAAATGCTTACCTTATGTTTTTCAAAAAGTAAAAAATAGCTGCTTTCCTTGCTTGCCTGAAACCCAGCAGACAATGTAGCTGTAGATAAAGCCACACAGAAATCTACATTGTATGCCAGGTTCAGGCTGAAGCAACCACGCAACGTTTTTGATTAACATTTCCTGCACAAGGACATGTAACCAAGGGCGTTTAGCAAAA
>KN513884.1:1191-24825 GCA_000787155.1 Scartelaos histophorus
AGAAATAAAAATAATTTAAATAAAATAAAATGATAAAAAAAAAAAAAATAGTAACACTTAATCAAAACATTTAGGCTAAGAATAATTAAAATAATTAATCTGATAGAATCTGATAGATGCATGTAAAAATGAAAAATTATAATTAAGCAGAGAACCTACTTTTTTTTTCAATTAAATGGAAATCATTAATTAATCATTAATTTGAGTGTTCGGGTTTACAGTGTGGGAATATGTTTTTTGTATGTAGAATTTGTATCTAGAATTAAAAAACAATAAAAGGGTTAGCGTAGCCCATAGAAGTAAAATAAGGTCGGGTACTTGACTTGTGTAAATTGCATCTTGCTCCCAGAGAAAGTTTTGTAAACGCTTTCTGTCTGAAGCTTATATCACTGCATGAAGTTTTATTGTTGCAAACATCAGAAACAACTTCACACTGGTGATAAACCTCTGCTTTGTGTCTTATAAAAGCTGTGTAAAGATGCCCTGTGTAACTTTTCTGGTGGGAGTTCTGCTACTTGCCTGTCTCCATGGAAATATGTTATTGCTTTTCCTGGAGTGATCCACAATATTAAAATAATCTATCTTGTCTTTATTCAATTACGAGTGTTTTTATTGCTCAAACATCCCTTCAGAACACATTCTTACCGTGAGCAGGTCTGTTCACAGATCTGACCTGTAACTTGGTCACGGTCTCATAGGATAAGCTGCTTTTCTGTGGATAAATGCCATTTTGTGGGACATTCCAGGCAAAGTAATCTCCATGGTGACAAGCAGTTAACAGACCCACTACCAGAAAAGTTACACAGTGCACCTTTAAACTGCAAATTTCATGAACAAATACCATGTGCCGAAGGGTGTGTGCTTCAAATAATGTGCTGAGCAGCTTTAAATCTGCATTATGTAACTTTTCTGCCATTAAGTACTGGTAATAGTTGCAGTAGTAATATTGCTTGTAGTAGTAGTGATAGTATTTATAAAAGTAATTGTAGTAGTAATAGTACCTAGTTATACAGTAGATATATGTTAGGAAGATTGATTTACCTGTAATGTACCACAATACGGCATTAAACTTTACAGACTTTATTGATCTACAAGGGAAATGCACATAGACATAGACATAGTAACTCAAATATCACAATTTATTATAATAACCAAGAGTACAAATATAAATGGTGATAATACATTTAAAATAAGCAGCAAAAATAACTAGACTAGTGTCAAATAGGGCATAATTACATAAACATACAGTATATGTAAAAATGGAAATATAAGTAATAAAAATCATATATA
The DNA here is from genome assembly GCA_000787155.1 of Scartelaos histophorus. NCBI lineage: Eukaryota > Metazoa > Chordata > Actinopteri > Gobiiformes > Gobiidae > Scartelaos > Scartelaos histophorus. The sequence goes on from KN513884.1 coordinate 2,482, forward strand.
TTACAAGAGGGTGTAAGGAAAACAAAGCAAAAATGATGTGACTAACAGGACAAAGGGTGACATGACGTCTGTCCAAGTGTAATTTCTTTAGTTCAAAAGGTTCAAATTTCACAATAATTCCCCACATACCTGTAGCACCTCTGACCTCCATGGAACCAAATCATTTTTTTCAGAAATCATGAGTTATTCTGCATGTTTTTTGTACTTAAAGTGTTAAAATGTCATGTGGTGCGACCGTCCGCCCTTAACTGCTGATTTTTAAACTTCTTTAAAATGACTCTAAATCTAATCAAATTTATTTTCTCTTGTGTTTTGTCGTCCCACATGAAATTTCATCTTTTTTGAATATATATTTCCCCCATAATATTCAAACAAATATTGTCCAAGCGTGTCCATTTTTTCAAATTTCATGTTTTCCAATATTGATATTATGTTCATATGACTCAGAACTTAGATTAACATCCCAACCATGTTTTAGAAAATAAAACTATTTTAAGATTATTCTCGGTCGCACCACATGACATTTTTTAAGATCACAGCTAATTCATGTACATAAAAAACACTAAAAATGCTTGAAGTAAATGTTAAACATGAATTTATGCAGACCTGTCAATGTAAATGAGTGGAAAAGTTCAACAGAAACAACATTTTAAAATTTGTCTGTTGAAAATCCTTATGCGTCATTGTCCACATTCCATGTTGATGTACAGCTGTAGGGAGTATTATCTGTTACATAAAAGTGAGATGTGGTCCCTTATAGTCTGGTGAAACTTGCTAATTATTTAATTCTATGCATTTTTACAATATAACAGAACCTTGAGAAGTATTTTTTCTGTAACAAGCCAAAAAAATCAGACCTGCGAATCGACATGATGCTTGGAAATAGATCAATTTAATATGATACTGTGAAGAATTCCATGCAAAGCAACAATATCCCCATGACGGTGAACAGTCCGCCCAGAATGTTACGCAGTGCAGCTTTAAGAATCAGGCTAATTCCTCAAAATATGCCAACTTATCTTTGGGAAATTGCTTTTTGGCGCCGACAAATTTATGCATGAATCATTATTTACACTGGCTTTAGAATGTTTCCAGCTTGTAAATGCACGTCTTTTTCATTTGTATTACACATTGTAATACCGCATTATAATAGGCATTTGTAAGAACACATTATAATTCTCAATCTCTACAACAAAAACATCATTTTCAACATAATATAAAAGTCGTACGTTTCAACCGCCTTAACGTACAGCAGCATTACAGTTTGGACATATGAGCTGACAGATGTTTAACACATGCAGTGCACATAAAATGATCTAAAAATGTCCATTTCCATATGACCCAGATTGCACTATACATAAAATATGCTAATAAAAACTAGCCTGACCCTGCTATTTAACATAAGACTAGTTTTGCATTGACACGAGCATCATTTGTGTAAACCCAGGGACACAAAGACCCCATAATATGCCTTTGCTGTTAAACATGTACCATTAAAAGAGAATGATTTGCAGTCCCACCGCACATAAACAGCCAATGTTTCTCCCTCCTTGTCTCATGAAACATTAATAATAAAATGTGTAAATTTAAACTGTGACATAATATAGAGCCTATTAAAACTGAAGCTGCGCAAAGTTTTTAAATTGTTAATATTAATCAGGCAGTAAATGCAAATTTTGTCAGTCAGGGGCTCATTTTCGGCCATTGTTATTCACCGGGACGCGGGGTCAGTTTGAGGAGGGCCTGGGAGGAGATGACTTCTAAATTCTGTGTAATATTGATGAAGGGTATTTTGAATGACTTCCCTGGTCCCTCCCTTAATACCACTCTTATAATATCATCAGCCTGATAAAATACACAGTCTGACAGGCTTTTTTTTGCAGTAACATTATGCTGGGGGTGGTTTACATGCATCTCTGCAAGAATGTTCAGCGGTTTCCATAGTAACACAATGCATAGTTTAGCAAACACTGCCCAAAAAGTTTGAAAAAAATACAATATAAAATGGATTTGTACAGCACGTTTTCAGGAGCGATCATGGTCATTTATGTGTCAATTTTTTCAAATAACTTTTTTTTTTTTTCAAATTTCTTTTTTTTTTGTTTTGTCGTTCCACATGAAATTTCTGCTTTTTTGAATATATATTTCCCCCATAATATTCAAACAAATATTGTCCAAGCGTGTCCATTTTTTCAAATATCAGGTTTTCATGTTTTCCAATATTGATATTATGTTCATATAACGTAGATTAACATCCCAATCATGTTTTAGAAAATAAAACTATTTTAAGATTATTCTCGGTCGCACCACATGACATTTTTTACGATCATAGCCAATTCATGTACATAAAAAACACTAAAAATGCTTAAAGTAAATGCCGAGTGAAAAAGTTCAACAGAAACATTTTAAAATTTGCCTGTTGAAAATCCTTATGCATCATTGTCCACATTCCATTTTGATGTACAGCTGTAGGGAGTATTATCTGTTACATTTACGAGCATTCGTGGTCATTTTTTTAGGTGTTTGATCTTCAACAAATAGTTTACGCCTTTGTTCCCCTTCCGATACAATAAATAAAATGTATAAAATGTTGATCACATCAGTGGCAAAGTATCAAAAGGTGAAGTTGAAATGATTTGGGAAAGAAAAAGGAGTAGTTCAAAATGTATCTATTTATCTATCTATATAAAATGTATAGATTTCTGACCACTTCTGACCATTTCAATCTTATTACTCGACACACTTTCTACCTTTTCTAGAACATAGAAAGTCGCAAGTGACAATCAATCTTTACCTTTGCTTAAAATGCTCCTCAAGATGTCAAACATACATCTGTCTGTGTGCTAAAGATCAAATTATGCACAATTCAGACATGTGCACAGTAAGATAGATGTTTTTTACCAATCGACAGCTGTATTTGAATCGACATGTTTACTGTAACGTTATATTGTGGAGGTAAAACATATCCCCATGGAGACGAGCAGTCATTAAGCATCGGAAAAGACATTAAACAGCTTTACGTTACATTTATTCAATTACAGGTTTTATAGCTCAAAAATACCTACAAAAACAAACATTCTCACTCTGCCTCTTCACAGATCTGACCTGTAATCTGATCTCCATGAAGATAGAAAGGTTTAAGACCATATTGTGAAACATCTTCAAGCATTTCATGGACCTTCTACCAGAAAAAATACATCTTTAACTGATAATAACACCAAAACTTTAAAGTCTTTAAAATGACTCTCAATCTAATCAAATTTATTTTCTCTTTTGTCGTCCCACATGAAATTTCAGCTTTTTTGAATATAAATTTCCGCCATAATATTCAAACAAATACTGTCCAAATGTGTCAATTTTTTTCAAATATCAGGTTTTCATGCTTCCCAATATTGATATTATATTCATATGACTCAGAACTTAGATTAACATCCCAACCACGTTTTAGAAAATAAAACAATTTTAAGATTATTCTCGGTCGCACCACATGACATTTTTTAAGATCATAGCCAATTCATGTACATAAAAAAAACTAAAAATGCTTAAAGTAAATGTTAAACATGAATTTATGCACAATTTTAAAGTTTGCCTGTTGAAAATCCTTATGTGTCCTCCATAAATCCTCCATAAAGTAAACTGTTAATTAATTGATGCCATAAAAAAGTTGACTTGAGTGTGACGTCACCACTCAAACGAAGCTCAAGATGCAAGAACAGTTATGAAGGTGAATTTAAATAGGATTTTTTGCACAAAATAGAACAAAAAAAACACCAAGATCATGTAGAGCAAGTGCCTGCATATGAATTTGGTATTTGGTGTCTAGGAAATGACCTATGTTCATTTATTTATACAATCTATGGTTAATACTTATCTTGATCCTTCATAGCTGTAATATTTATGTTAATTCTCCATGCACATTTTAAGTAGTTGTAGGAACATTACTTATAACACACTCCAAACCTTTTCCCCACTTCCCCAAACACTATAACATATGGTACAGTAGGACCAGTAGGACGCGGGGACCCATCTGTCTCCATTTAAAGCCCGTCTAGTGCAGTGATAGTGTCTGGGAGGCCAGCGTCTGTATTAAGGTTGCGGTGGAGGCTCGGCTCTCGGGGGACCGGGCGCTAAAAGGGAAGAACAGCTCCTCTATCTGGGCGAGAGCTGAGGAGAGTCCCCTGTGTGAACCGCCGGGGCTTTCCCTGCTCTGCTCTTGACCCCACACACCGGGGCTCTAAACAAGCTCATAGGAATCACATCTTTAGGCGAACATACAGTACGTCTATATCACATTAGAGTGGAGAAGTGGTTCTAATGTGATATTTTAAAGGGAACATATTATGTAAACTCAACTTTTATAAAATGGAAAAGCCTCATATTACTTAATCATTTGATCTATTGCATGTTATAATGTCATTTCCTCATCTCAGACACACAAAACCTGCATATTTAGCCTATTTTCTTGAACATAATTTGGATAATTTCATCCCTGGAATTGCAAATCTCTTCTGAACAAAAGGTAAAAGCTTCTTGACGTCACAAGGTGGAAGTGTTTTCTGCTTGAGAGAAGAACTCAGCCTTAATATTCAGGATTTGTGCGTTAAAACATGAGAAAATGAAACAAAATGCAACTTCTGGTTTGTTTTTGATAAGGATATGACATTATAAGATAATAAAAGTGGAACGTTCGCTTCTAAACTGCATATATGGCGTTTTAATAACATTATCTACTCAGCCTTAATATTCAGGATTTGTGAGTTAAACGTGTAAATTAAACAAAATACAACTTCTGGTTTGTTTTTGATGAGGATATAAGATTTTAACATAATAAAAGTGGAACGTTTGCTTCTAAACTGTATATATGGCGTTTTTAATAGCATTATCTCCTGTCTCTAATCATTTTTTGGGGGAATTTTAGTGTGAACTTGGTACAATCACATCTTTCTAGTTAAAAAACACGTAACATCTAAGTTTGTGCTGCCTTTAGTGGCCTCTGTAATTTCCACTAGTTGGCAACATCACAAAAGACTGCCAGGTTTTTCAGATTACAAACGCCTGGCTGCAGGGTTCCCTCATCATTAGCGCACTGAAAGTTCTATTTTATTTAGTAATTTTGTAGTACACGTAATAAGGCTCGAGTGATTAGAGAAAATGCCTGGTTTTACCTTCCCCTTTTTTCACCCACTTAAATATATTTCAACATTCGCCGGTTGCTACATTGAAATTTCACTATGAAGACCAAAGAACTATTAAAAAATGGTTCAGCGGAGTCCAATTTTTTACTTCAAACTACTTCAAAAATGCTCAAATTAGTATCAAGCGTAGTATTGATTAGCTGGTTGTCTATTCCCATTTTTTTGACAACCCTAATAAAAACAATTCACAGCTATACCAAATCACCACAGACGTATCACTGATTTTAATATGAAGAAATGATTTGTATACACGTCAATCGAGCGAAACTGCAACCCCCAACCTTGACGTTTTAATCAGAAAATCTTGTATTGTTTTTCCACAGTGCCCCCCGGTGAACTGGAGCTGAATAACCTGTTGATCAAGACGTTTCATTTCGTCCTTGAAGGTTATTCTCTGCCGCTGTCGGTGCAGGTCTGTGTGCATGGCTCATATAGTGAACGGGTTGGATTCGTAAAGGCAAAAATCACCAGGGAGAAAGTTATATATGTGTTTAGACGGAGAGCAGCCGGCGCCTCGGGTCTATGTGCTAAATTTCATCCACGGGGAGCAACACACGAAGCCCTCACCTCAAGACTTGGTTATTGGCAGATGGAAAAGTTCTATACTTTTCTATTTTTCTTTCAGTACTTCTTTAGCCTATTCGTATATTTGATCTTTTTCTGAAGTTTTTTTTTTGCGTGTGAGACTGTTGCAAAAAGACGAAGCAAAAAAAAAGAATTATATTACAAAGCAGATGTAATTTCGTTTTATGTGAGTTTGCATAGACGCATAAGGGCGCTAACTCTGATTGCAAAGGGGCAGTAAATGCACCGCAACAAAGTATTAATTTTTAAGACTTGGATCTCTTATTTACTGCAAATTTCTATAACTAATAATAACATTTGGAAGGATAGATATTGTAAGATAGAGTAAAAGTTGTTGAAAAAGCTGTTTTGAGAGCTTAAAGGTGCACGATGTAACTTAGGTATCATCTTGTCGCCATGGTGATCTTATTGATCTGCTTAGACCAAGTCATAGGTCAGATCTGTGCTTCGTGTGCTCTCCCGAGAAACTGAATCAGCTACAACCTCCATCTCTCCAAGACGTGTACGTGTCCAGGACTGAGGGACGAGCCGGATCACAGCTGACTCTGCTCGCCCTGGACACGGACTATTTAAGCACCTCCCCTTGGGCAAGACACTACAGAACCTTTCTTCTCCTCTGTCGCTGGCCCCGTGAACACTATAACACCAGTTACTGTCACTTTAAAGCTCCTATATTACACAAAATGGACTCTTGTGAGCTTTAAGCCATGTTCTAATGCTGTTACTGCATGAAAAAACATACCTGGAGTTGTGTTTTGTTCCATTCAAAATGTCTGACTAACCTTTTACTATTATTCTGTGTAAAATCTTCAAAGGTCAAAATGGTCCGTTCCATCTTGTGATGTTAGGAAGCATTTTAACTTAACATTTTACCTTAACTTTAGTAGAGATAAGGAACTCCAAGCCTGAAATAATAATAATAATGATGATAATGATGATAATAATAATAATAATCATAATCATAATCATAATCATAATCATAATCATAATGGATGGATGGATGGATAATAATAATAGTAAAACCACAAACTATCCAGATAATTCTAGTGATTTATTGGTTTATTTGATTTTACTGGTTTATTGTTTTAGGACTAATATGTTTTAATCTGTGTTTAAAGAGTATTTATTTTATTATTACATTATTATTGTTGCTTTTAGTATGTATTTGTGCAGCACTTTGGAAACTGTTGTTTATGAAATGTGCTATATAAATAAAGTGGATTGGATTGGACTGGATAGTGATAGTGTATGGAGTTGAGCACAGTGGAGCACTTTCTATATTACCACATCAAACTGGAACAGAGTGTTATCTGTTCTGTCTGAAAGTTGCACCATAATACCAAAGCAAGTTCTTCGTATTCTGTTCACTCGCAGTGGCAGTAACACTGATTCTGATTCTCAGTGTGAAAACCTGCTTTTAAGTGATAAAAACACCTGTAATTGAAAAATACAAGACAGAAATTACATTCTGGGAAAAGCAAAGGCTGAAGAATGAAATACAGAAATAAAACTGGCCTTTCTGAACCTTAAAATGATTTAGTTTCTTCATGTTTGTAGCCTGTGCTTTCTATGGAGGCACATATCTTACGTCCAGAGTGTTTGCGCTCCAGTAGAATGTACAGGAGCTGGGGTAGAGCCGAGATGTGACGGTGCACTGCAGAGGGAGAGTGACTCATAGCTGCGACGACAGGGGACAGGCGGCCATCTTGGATCTGGTGAAGCTCCGGTCTCTGTAGTGGGACAGAAGGAGGCGAGCACGTGCAGTCTGTGGTCCAGCCTGTGTAATCCTCCCTGCTCATCAGTAACACTAATCTAATGAAGATGATAATTCTGCTCTAATGCCAGTGCAAACAATACAAAGGCCATGAGACAGCGGAGCAGCAGCCTGCTTCATCCTTATACTGCTCATATGCTGCAGGAAAAAGGCCACAGTCTCTATACGCTTTTCAAGCTTGAGACGAAGACGTGCCAAAAGAAAATACGACAAATAAGAACTTGGAACCAATATTTTGTACACTGTAACTATTCCTTGTTACAGTGTACAAATAATAACTTGGAACCAATATTTTGTACACTGTAACTATTCCTTGTTACAGTGTACAAATAATAACTTGGAACCAATATTTTGTACACTGTAACAAGGAATAGTTAGTTATACGTGACAAAATTGGGCAGAGGAAGTTATTAAATGTGTTTTGAGGCAGCACTGGCTTCATTGCAAACTGTCTTTCTGTAATTGGGCAAGACACTTCACTTGTGATGAGTAAGTGATTGGTGATGGTCCAAGGGGCTGACGGCACAGATTGGCTACCCCAGAACAACTGTGTCCACTTAGCTACCACCACCAAATGTGGAGTGAAGGAATAATGACTGCAGTAGCTCTAGTATCAACTGTAATGGGCAGTGTTTAATTCAATTCAATTCAATGTATTTTTGTATAGCCCAAAATCACAACAACAGTTATCTCGGCGGGCTTCACAAAATTGTTAATTTAGCAAGCAGAGATGTCAGAGAATGAAGCAGAATAAGAAAAATTATAATAATAATTCATTAATAATTCAAAAATACAGAATGTCCAACAACAAGCAGCAAATGGATAATTGTCCCAGCATCTCCTGCCCTTAGACCCTCCTTCATCGGCAAGGAAAAACTCGAAAAAAAAAAACAGTGGGAAAAAACCGAGAAACCTCGAGGAGAACCACAGTGAAGGAGAGATTTTATTTTATTGTTTTGAAAATGGAACTCGCCCGAAAACAACTTTTTAACACGTTTTATGAGTTTCACTTTCATTTTTGACACTCTTAGTCTCCTCTTCCTTTGCTCTCTTAGCACAACTCCCCACAATCACTACGCTAATAATCAGTATCTGCTAATGAAACTGCTGCACGTTGCATCAGGTTCGTCAAGTCGTTATGAGCAGTTTGCATCAGGCTTTTGTTTATTTATGGAAAACTGGATGACGTAGGTTTGTGGGCTGAATCTTGCAGCTACTATTGACGTCTAAAACCTCTTCAGGGTGATTTTGATGAGGGAATAAAACTATAACATGGTAGAAAAAGAGTATCATACCTTCTGGGCCTACTTCTAGATCTGTAAATCATAACGCGACATCTTGTATTTTTATTTATTTTTTTCAGAATCTCCCATAGCAAAAAGAAGAAGGTTTCTTTGTTGTAAGGCATTATAAAACCTTTGAATTGTAGAAGCCTAATCAATGACAGGTCTAATAATGCTGTCAGTTTGAGTTAGCATTTGAGTATCCTGGGGAGAGCAGCTATCGTCACAACAGCACAGGCGGAAGTGTGGAGTTCAAAGCCCTGCACTTTCCCGGGAAACGCCAGCATCAAACACACCAGAACACAACCTCACCCGAGACCGCGGGGACCAATCTGAGGCAAAGACATGACAGGTGGCATACAAACTCCACTCGCTTTTTTTGTTTAAGTGTTTTAGCGCACAATGAGAAGAGAAGAGGAGACGGAGCATTTGGGAAACAGCAGTGAGACGATATCGATATGCATGTGTGGCCCGGCTCGAGCGCAGGGACATGAAAAGGTCAGAGGAGTGAGAGCAATACTGATGGCCGATCGATAAAACCAAACAGAATCATGCTTAATATTCGCTGGGCTTCCTCCACAAAATGCTCACATAAACTGGGAGGACTAAAGCTGCGGTGATGAGAAAGTAGCGACGCTGAAGTTGGTCCTGGGAGTTACAAATACACGCAAATATTTATAGTTCTTTATGGACCTATTTGACATTATATTGAGAATTCCCACTGTGCAAACTGTTAACACAAAACATAGCTCACTGTGTTATCTTTAATTGTCTGAAAAATGCTGTATTTGTAACATTTTTTCACTTTTCACTGTTTTGGGAGCCCCGAGTCTCCACTCCCTTTGCTCTCTGCACTAAACCACTCCCCCTTCAGAGCGCTATCACAGCACAATCATCAGTGTGCATCCTGCTAATGAAACTATTGCATTGAATCTGACCCATTAGAGATCGCAAAATTACTCAAATGTACATGGATCACATAACAAAACTCAAAAAACAGATGAGGGAACAATGGCATTAAGATAATCTAACTTGCATTTATTCTATTGTTATTCTATTGTGCTGGGAAAACACCTTCAGAACCGTGTGGCGTTCAAAAGCTTAATATGAGCAAAGCAACTGACCCTTTCAAATCATCAGAATGTTCAGAATTATGGAGTGGATGCAACATGAAGCTAACAATATATTAATAATGATAAACTGACAAGCAGACCTAAATGCTAATGGTTTTATGACATTATAATATAAAATAAGCAACTATTTTGAATTGAATCTGAGCTACAAATCATATTTACTTTGCTTCTCTGTTAAAAGGAATGGAAAAAAAATACAGTTTTCTGACCCTAAAATAGTATTTGGGCTTCACGAAAAGTATAATTTATGATGAAATGTGTAATATATCTGTAGATGAAGTTAAAAAGTCCAGTAAAACCTCAAAATGTGGATTTTGCTTTTGTATAAATGCTTAGTGTCGATCATAAACTTTTGTCAAATAAGCAAATAATGTAAAACACGATTGTAAGTGTTTTTAAACTGGGCTCTGAATCATTCACATGGATCTGAGTGGTTTTCATTTTCCAAATTGAACTTCCTTTTTAATATGTTGTGATATTCTGAAGTTAATCCCAGTTTTCCCCATTAAAATCACAGTTTTCTTCATTTCACTTTTTCCTCCAGTTTCCTCCATTCTGGAATTTAGAATGTTTTTTTTTTTTTTTTTTTAATTTTTCAAAGGCTCAATAACATTTCTATGGAGACATTTGGAGTTGGACGTCCTCACCTGAAAAGTTACTTGGCGTATCTTTAACTTCAACGTTAATTTTTAGCAGAAATGTATTGCAAATTGAAAAAAAAAGCTCTTTTTCTTTTTCTGTTGGCTGAAATGAAAAATGTGTGTCTTGCCTATGGGCTCAACAACAGCATACCTCAGGCTGATGGGACACTATACATCGCTGTCACTCCTTTAGCTAAAAAAAACTGACTTGTGTTTATCATTCATCACATTAAATATTTTTACTCTACATTTGCCTCTAAATGATCTAGCAAAAAACTAATTTGTTGCCCGTAATTTACACCAAATGCGGCGTACAGACTGGATCATTTGAGTCGGTGGAAAGTCCCCAGTAAAACATTAACCGTGCAATATGTAAAAATGTGACAAAGCCGATGATTCACAGAGCCGCTCAAACATGTGGGACTGCAAAGGATTATGGGAAGGTAGAGCATTTGTATTAGCTGCTGTCTGTTGTCTGTCTTTAGTATTCAGTGTGGTCGTGTTCAGAGAGGAAGAGCATGGGCCTAGGCACTGACCCCTTGTTTTTCTCAGTGTTAAATGTCACATATTAAAACCCTTTTGTTTACTAATGGAGGTCTCCAGGCGCTTTGTTAGTGACCACACCTGTAGGGTCCAGGTTTGACCCAAAAAGAAACCTCCGGCATCCAAATTAAAAGTTTCAGTGGAGTTAGAAAGAATATTATTGAGTTAACTAAATATACCATGGAGAGATCTGCTACCTGCTAATGGAGATGTTCATTGTTAGCTTGGAATATTCCACAGCCTGGCACTAAACGTATGAACTCGTGAGCATTGCAGAGCTGTAACTTAGTGGCATCACCTGTTCTGTCTTCATGAAGATATTTATAGGCAATAATTCTAAAAAAAGCTCCTTGTTTGCTTTAATACTCCTCTACTTTTTACTGTACATTTATTTATTTATCGTATTTTTCGGGCTATAAAGTGCACCGGATTATAAGGCGCAGTATCAAATAATATGTCAGTTGTGTCATTGTCCACACATAAGGAGCATCGGATTATAAGGCACAATAAGAGAAACAAAACGCGTGTCGGATAAATCGAACTTTATTCAGGTCATTTACAATAACTCTCAGTTGTAGCTAACACAAAAATACAAGTTTAACAGTTGGTGATTTGGGCATCAAACATGCCCGGATCCCTCTCAACATTGTTCAGTTTTAACACAAAAATACAAAACCTGAAATCTGCATGGTGCATGTCTCTTAACAGGTGCATTTTGGGTCCTTGTACAGCACACGGCAGAACTACCGGTATGTTGCACAGTCGCCCTATATGTGGCCAACATATTACTCCTCCTGACTCGCCCACTAATACCTTATTAGACTAATGTGGACAACATCAAATCGGTTGGAGGTTAAACACAACCAAAGGTCATACATAAGGCCACTGGATTATAAGGCCACTGTTGATTTTTGAGAGAATGTCATGATTTTAGATGCGCCTTATAGTCCGAAAAATACGGTATTTATCCTGATGATAAATATAAATGATATGGCTTCTCTTAAATAAGCAAAGGTAACAAGCATTGCTAACACTTCTAAATCAGATTTCAAAATCGAGAAAACATTTGTTACTTTCAATTTCTTATTAGCTCTGTTCTGGCAAGTGCTCTGCCTCAAATCTTCAAATCTAATTAAGTACCCAATTAATCACTCACACCGTACGGCTGGATGAATCTTGTTACTTTAATATTATAACCTGAAAATCCCTCTAAAAATGATTGATCCTTGGTTAATTATCAGGTGTTTTTTGTTTTTTTTTTTGGCTCAGGTGTGCTGCAGCGGTGAGGTAGTATTTTGGCCGACCTTGCGCTGACCGCTCTAAACTAGATTCCGTGATCCCAGATAGTCCGGTTTGGCACCCGAAGACCTGATCTAGTCCAGGACACAACTGTGACTGTGGAACACTAAAGCCAAATGACCCAAAGGAAGAGACTCAACCCGATTCAAAGAGATGGGTCACAGTTCTGGTACTCGGCTGTAGAAATAGACCGTTGAGGTAATTATTTGCTTGGTAAATTTCAGTATGTTCAGACAAGGCTGGAAGTAGAAGTGATTCAGGAGTTAACTAAACTAAAGTTCACTGTAATTTTCACAGAGAAAGCTCAGGTTTAATACCAAAAGGTTAGAAAATGTCTCTGAAAATGTCTTATTTGAGGCATTTGGCAAAGTTTAACGGGTAAAATTAATTAACTATAAAACCGTATTTGTTCAGGCTTTTCAAATGATAAAACCTCTAGACATACCATTCACTTATATATATCGTCACCTTCCTAAAATAATCGCCTAAGTCACTTTTTGCCTAAGTTTACTTTGCCATAATTTATGCCATAATTAAAATTTTGGGGGGAGTTTTTTGTGTTTCCTGAAAAACCTGAAAATATGCGATTATTTTAGGAAGGTGTCGATATATTTTACAAAGGGCCATGTTTTGTCGCAAAGCAATTTAAAATTATGCGCTTTTAATCTTATTGCTTCGCCTGAAAATGTTGTACAGTATGGCATTATACTACGTTGCCATGGAAACAAGCAAGCGACGCAGAATAAAACTGAAAAAACACTGCATAGATAAGCTTAATGCAATAGTCAAAGCAAAAACATGCATTTCATTCACACGTTTTAACAATCCCGGTCGATTTACACCTCCAAAGCTCAAAATACACAGTTCCACCTTGTGATGTCATGAAGCTGTTGCCACCTTTTACCTTTAGTTCAGTGGGGAATAGCTAAAATGATCCAAATAACTGATGAAATGCTGAAATTATCCAACTTCTCCAGCCCTGTAATTGCCAATCTCTACTGAATTAAAAGTAAAATGTCGCTGTTATCTTAAAAAACTCCCACTACATGACATCACAAGGTGGAGCAGAGCATTTCAGACTGATAATACTCAAACATATATGAATGAAACAAAAGACGACCGAGGTTACAACATCCATTCAATCCATTTCGTGTAATATTGCACAAATCTTGCTGCGTTTTCACCCACTTTCCAACAAATTATGAGCATATTGACCCGGCCTTTATAAATCCATATCTTCATTCTTCACTAAATCTTCTTTAACCCTACCTGTTGATCATTTAATCACCTCCGCACGAGAAAGCCGACTCCCCCTCGCCCTTGAAACCAATATAACCCGCTCATCTGATCCTATATACGTCCAAACCTACGTCTTCATCTCGTGACGAAGCTTGCGTTAGTCACCTGCAACCGGAGCCTGGAGATTAATCTTGCTTAGAAGGTAGCGGCGTACGACAGGCGAGATTGAGAAAAATGTCCGGGGCCGACATCCTTGGCCCTTATTTGGTTGTGTACATAGGCGCTTCCCCCCGTGTTAGCAGATAGCATGATTTATGTGGGTATTTGCAAACATAATTGACCAGTGGACGTTTATTGCTTGCGTGTGGGGCCGCGTGCCGAGTTGAAATATGCGTCTTGTCCGAGGGAGAGCGCTAAGAGAGACTCGGGCCAATTAAATAGCCACGCCGTTGCCTCATTAGTCTGTGTAAATGAAGGTGTACGACTTCTTCGGGTTGGAGACTACATGGGAAGGAGAGAACAAAGATCGCGCTAACAAAAGGGAGGACGTTATAGCGGTTTGCATAATATCGATCAGAAAGCAGTAAGGGGCCCCGTAAGTGGACGAGTTAAAAGGTGCACTGTGTAACTTTTCTGCCGGAGAGTCTGTCAAATGCTTTTCTCCGTGGAGATCTTACCGCTCGGTGTGGAATCTTATTAAACCTTTCGATCATCGTGGAGACCAAACCGGGCCAAGTTACAGATCCAGATCAGTGGACAGTCAGAATGCAACACGTAAAACCGAATATATGTAATGCAGATCTGTTTAATGTCACACTGTGGAACATTCTAGGCAGAGAAATGACATATCCATAGAAACAACACTGCACCTTTAACCTTATTTCCTCATTTTTTTCCTCAAATCAACCTGAGTTCATTAATTAGGGAAGGTTTTGAGTGGTAAACAGGTGAACTGTGTCATACCTGCTGAGGGACCACAGTCAAAAATTAATTAGCGCTTTTGTTAAAATCTGGCAGATTCGTTTTATAACTCTCTCGATGTTTATTAGTGGTGGTAGTGAGCTTGGATTTTATTTTATTTATTTATTTATTTATCGGTTTATTAGGACAGTGTACAATTACATTAAGCACAATGGCAGAGATGTTTGTACCAGATTGTAGCTCAGAGCTAATTTCCATCTGTCGTCCTGGGAAGGGGAGACAACACAAACACAAAACAACTGTACAATATACAAATATAAAATACAATAAATATTTACAAGTTAAAAGTGCAATGTGTAATGTAATGTAATGTGATGTTGTAACACTTAGATTTTCTTTTGGGATGAACTTGATATGTTGGATCACTGTTTAAGAAAATATTAAAGAATGAAATAGGCAAAGAGCAGGGTGTGTGTGTGTGTGTGTGTGTGTGTAATGGTTTCTTGAATGCAGGAGTATATATATAGAATAATACTAGTACTTTTTGTATGTGTGCTATGTGCATGATATACATGTATGTGTCTGTTATATATTTATTGAGAATTTAAGTGGTGTACTGTGCCTTTTGTTGAATAAAATAATATACAAGGATAGAACTTCGCACTTTGTACTTCAATTCCTTAAAACAGGAGCAACCCAAGAACCTATTTGTCTGATGAAGGCCTTGTGCATGTCCAAATGTTGCATGTCCTAATAAATTTTCACATTTTGCGAGTAAGACGGTGTGCGGGATTTTTCTCTATGTTGAATAAAATAATAAAAAATAAGGCTGAAACATGCAGGAATCGCTCTTAACACAACTTTGTATGTAATAAAAGGTCTTTAGGGCGCACTTTGTAACTTTGTAAGGTCCATCACCTGCTTGTTTCTGTGGATATGTGATTATTCTGCCAGGAATGTTCCACAGTATGACATTAAACAGCTCCTTACTTTTATAAAATCATGTGGTGGATTTATAGCTCAAAAATACTTTACTTTATACCAGAAAAGTAACACCGTACACCTTTAAATGAGAAAACAAGAATGACAAGCAGTGAAGTTGATAAGCAGGTGGCAAAGGAACTTAGACTTTAGAAACTATTAGTAATGAAAACTTTTTTGGCGGTAATATTAATATTGTGTGAATCACATGATGCTCTGAAATTTGGTGGTCACAGCTGAATGCAGCGTTATCAAATCTTACTCAAATCCTAAATAAAGAAATCACACTTGAAGAAGTCTATTTCCGTCCACACTGCAGTTTGTCTTCTGGCAGCGGCGTCAGTGTGTGGTGACACTTCCATCAAATCTGTTAAATCCCGTTTTACTGGGAATGGAAAAAAGATGTCAAAGGCACTGCTTTTTCTCCAGAGATACTCCAGACTTAAAGATACACAAAACTTTGAAATGTACACTTGAGATAAACGCTACGAGTTTAGTACTTTGGGTCCAGTAGTACCTGTCTCTTGCAGGTAATGACAGACTTTGGAATATTTCACGCAAAATAATAATATTTTCAGGGAGACAAGCAGGTGTAGTAGAAATTCAGTAGAAAAGTTACTCGAGTACTTTAAACTGCAGCACTTGTATAAAACTCACCTCTTTTCCACAAACTCTAGCTGTAGCATATATTTGTGTACAGATTTACAACCTTATTGGCAGTGAATACGTCCTGGTCATCTATGCCTGTCCGTCCATGGGAGTGGATCTGTCCTTCACTGTGGTTCTCCTCAAGGTTTCTCGGTTTTTTTCCCACTGTTTTTTTTTTTTCTCGAGTTTTTCCTTCCCGAAGAAGGAGGGTCTAAGGACAGGAGATGCTGGGACAATTATCCATTTGCTGCTTGTTGTTAGACATTCTGTATTTTTGAATAATTAAATAATTATTTTTTTTTTTTCTTATTCTGCTTCATTCTCTGACATCTTTGTTTGCTAATTTAGCAATTTTGTGAAGCCCGCTGAGATAATTGTTGTTGTGATTTTGGGCTATACAAAAATAAATTGAATTGAATTGAATATTGAATTCACTGAATGAATGTCAATGTCATGATCTTAATCAGAGTGCACTTACCCAGACCTGTCATGATAACAAATCATGAAAATATATACTGCTGTAATAGATGCTGAGGTAAAAAGTAAATATAGACAATAAATAATATTAAAACCAAACCATACAGTAGAATTATCCCCCGAAAAAGTATTGTAAATGTACAAAATTGTTAAATAAAATTAAATGCATTACATAATGGAACTCTTAAAGGTGCATTGTGTTTTTTTTTCTGGTGTAGGCTCCATAACCTGCTTGTTTCTATGGTCACTGCACTGCCTGAAATGTTCCAGAGTACGACATTAAACAGCTCTTTCTTACATTTATTCAATTACAGGTGGTTTTACAGCCCAAAAATACCTAGAAAAATGCATTGTGGCTGTGAGCGTGGGGTTGCCTCTCCACAGATCTGACCTATAACTTACTCTGGTCTGGTCATTTCAGACAAAGCAATAACGTCTCCATGATGAAAAGCATTGGACAAAAAGTTACACAATGTACCTTTTTAGTTATTTAGTCTTTAGTTTGTGTGTAATGAATCATCGGTGTTCATAATGCAACATTTTACCACTCGAATCACTATCGTAGTACGGAAAGATAACGAAAAATTGTTTACCAGTACAAAGAAAAAGTCCCTGTGATAAATATTGAACCCAAAAACTTGTTCCGTCAATATAATATAGCGATTATGGCGACTTTTACCCTTTTAATTCTTGTTTGTCCCTGTTTCTCCAGATTTAGACCCAGGTTTTATGCTGCATGTGCAAGTGTGTAGCCTTGGTTACCATATAATCTTTAGTTGCTGCTAATTGCATTTCTCCCGAGATGCCTGCAACTGCCTTTAATCACATATATCTTGCACTATATTAAACTAAGCTAATCTAACATCATAATTACATCTAACCCTTAATGTCTCTCTGATTTACTCAAATGTTTATTCTTGCGGATTTCAAAGGTCCGTAGATGTAAGTGAGACTCACCTCGGCGTCTGCGTGTGATCCTGCGCCGGCGGTGGTGGCGGCTAATTACTGCAGAGCCTATACGACCTTTGAACTTGGCCACCAGGAAGTAGCTGTGAGAAAACACCTGAAGAAGAAGCCTGGCCTGTCCCCCGGGAGACATATATAACAATGTGCTCGGGTAGGAAGCCACTAAACATCTGTCAGCTGCCTATTCTGTCCTCAACACGCACACGGAAACTGTTTGCAGAATGGAAACTGGAGGATATTAATACGAGGCTGTAATTAGAATGTATTAGTAATGAGCAGGAATTGTTTTGGGATATGAGGGTTTGTAATAGGGTGTGATTTATAGGATTTTGAGTCATTTTGGAGTAACGCGTCACTGTAGGTTTTCAAATTTTTCTGTTTAATATAGAGATAAAGTGGTTTGTCAATTGTAATTTTGCATACAAGTTGTAAAAATTTTAATTGTGGACATGGGAGGCTGACAAGTTAACTGTAAATGTAATCAAATCAAACCTAGATCATGCAAATGGGGCAAGTTACAGGTCAGATCTGTGGAGATATGAGTCAGCAACAAGGATTTAGTGCAAAAAAAACACGTATTCCAACGGGAAAACTGATTCTCGTCCACCATCTGGGAGTATCAACCAAAAAACGACCAAAAGAAGTAGCTCGAGCTGATACTTTGCAGCTGATGCCGTCAACATTCCCTGGAGGTGCGATGAAAACTGGAGGCACCGCTCTGTCTGAAGCTTTGTTATACTTTAATCTGAGCTATAATTTAATACAGTCTGACCAGAAAGAACCGTCTTAACTGGAACTACAACAGGTGAGACCACAGATCACAGTATTTTCTTGCAGTTTTCTGACGATCAAATACACGTAGAACACCACTAGCGTGAAGTTACTGCAAAATATCAATAGTAGGAATAGGTACCATATGTAGTTTTAATGCAGTAATACAAATATTACACATAAAAACCCACAGCGTACATCTCCGGGATCGTAGATGGTTTAAACGTCAATCGTAGATCAGGTCATTGAGTATTTTTCCACAAAGCATGAATCATTTACGCCATTTTTCACTTCTGACACTTGAAAGAAGTAGCCTGCTAGTTCTACCGTGACCTGTTTTACTTCCACAATTGAATAAGCATCAGATTAATAACTGTTGCTGTTGATTACCATTATTTATTCAACCCAGTCATCCGCACATCCATATTTCATTAGGGTATGAATAATAATTGCAGCGTGCACTGTGATTGAGTAAAAATGCCATGTCATAGTGTTTATATGCAGGTTTGTTGGAATTAGAAACCTACTTATTGGTATTCTTAAAGTTGCATTGTAGAACGTTTCTGTTGGAAAGTCATTCAAATAGCAGTTTTCTATGTGGAGATACATGGAGACCAAATCAGTCCAAGTTACGGGTCAGATCTGTGAAGAGACAACCCTGCCAACAGCCAGAATACCTAATTTTCAGGGTATTTTTGAGCTATAAAACCAGCTGTAATTGAATAAATGTAAGATAGAACTGCACTATTTTACACTATTATACACTATTTTCTGATCTATGTTTTATATGTATATATGTATGTTGTTTCCTCATCAAAACATACCTGGAGTTGCGTTTTATTTCACATGTTTAACACACAAACCTGCATATCGACACCTTCCTAAAATAAGTCATTTTTTCAGGTTTTTCAAGAAACACAAAAAACTCTCCCCAAAATTTAAATTATGGCATAAAATATGGCAAAGTAAACTGGCAAAAAGTGACTTAGGCGACCTTTCTAGGCTAAGTCAGTTCTTTACGGTCAGATTCTGTTAAAAAATAAAGCGCAGATGAAAGTCTAATAAGGCCTCAGACAGAGCAGTGCATACAGTTAGCATCATAACCCCGGAAAATGTCAACATCAGCTGCAAAGTATCAACAGATATGGAGATTTTGCACATTAAAAACACATGTAGTTGTAAGATAGATCAGCTTCAATGCCATAATGCGAAACTCCCCGGAAAATGTTAACATCAGCTGCAAAGTATCAGCAGATGTGGAGATTTTGCACAATAAAAAAAAGATCAGCTTCAATGCCATAATGCGAAACATGCGTGGAAAAGCAATAACATCTCCATGGAGACAAGAACATGAAGGCCACCCACCAGGAAGAAAGTGACATAGCGCATCTTTAAAAATCACACCTAGCATAGTAATAAGACACGGTAAAGCATCAAACCAGTGGAAGCTTTAACTCGCCGCTAATTGCAAAGACGTATTGATTTTGATGCAGTTAAGATACATAATAAGATGCAGTGTACGGCTCACAAACGCTTCCCTATGGACACTTCATCGTCTGCTTACATAATATGATTTACATCGGAAGTGGGAGACATGAATACAAATGGCCTTCATTCACATTCTGAATGGCAATAAGTCCATTCTCAACATTGAATAATGCTAATATTTCACTCGTCCTCCATCTTTTATGTTGTAGGTCACAGGTGAAGTTGATCCTTAAGGAATTTTCTCCTTTTCTGTCACAATACATTTTCCTGGTACTTTCCAAACTTGTTTCGCTGTCGATGGAATTTCTTACACAAAAAATCTAGCCTCTTCCCACATCTCCAATCAAATTAGTTTTTTCTAATGGCCCACGGGAAAGAAAGAATTTAGAAGCAATTCAAATTAACAGTATTTTATCCCTCGCTCATTGATTCAGCAGAATTTTACAAAATGTTTTAGTCCTCTGTGATATGAAGAGTTTTAAAATTCAAGTTCATTTTCAGTCCAAAATTACAACATATGTTACTTTGAAAAACTGAAATTTAACTAGTTTGGAGAGAAAAAAAATGATAGTTATCACATGTTGAGTCCATTAGTCAAACTGAATGGTGGGAGCATCTGTCCACTATGTAACTTTTTTTTAACTTTTTTACATTTTACTTTTTTAGCAGCATACTTTGACTCATACCTGCGTAATATTCTAATATAAGTGGCACTCTTAAAGTTTGGTTACTCTCCCCACTGTGTGACAAAAGCTGCATGTTGGCAATAGGAAATGATTTAAACATTTGTGGGTTTTGCAACGTTCATTCAGATATGATTTAATTTGCCTTATTTTTGTTTCTATACTTTAAAAAAATACCAGATACCAAATACCAAATACCAGAAAATACCAGTTTCCTTCCATTTAACTTCAAATTCTAAATCAGATGATGCATTATAGTCCCTTTTTAAGTTAATCTTGCTTAAGTAGGACACAATAAGCAGTACTTTTCCCAAATACGTTCCTACTTTTAGGTGAGTAATTCCTTGGACCACTAGTTTACACTTTGACTTGAGTAAAATATATTTTTTAAGTAATATTTCTCCAACTTGGTACAGTTTTTGGCTACTCTACCACCTCTGCAGTTGTCCTGTCCAATGCCATAATAAAAGATTTCAGGAAATCGCCTTTACTATTCAACATTAAATAAAATTCTCATAAACTATCAACACTTTGTTCTTTTTAATCATAAAAGTGATATGCAGATGCCCATTAAAACGACTAATCCAGCATTAGAGGATCCGTCTCAGATTTTGACTGCGACATTATAGAAAAAGTCCTGCCTCTGATCTCCACGCCTTCAAAGTCTCATCACACATACTGCCATTTGACAGCCCCCTAATGAGGCTAATTTTAGCATTTTGTTGAGTTCTGTGGGAAGAATCAGACAGGAAATTGCTGCCTTAAGGAACATTTTAACCCCGGTGTGCGTGCGCGGTGATGGCGGCGGCCGCGTTAGCCACATCTCAACGTGAGCCAAGTTAGCGCCTATGGAAATAATGAGCGAGTCAGCTAACAAGTACCCTGCCATAGCCCGCTGCAGTACGATTAGCGGATAGTAGACGAGATAGGGGTCCTTTCACCAGCACAAGCGTTTGCCGTAATTAGGTGTCCAGGAGAAAAAAAAGTATATGACGACGGAGGGTGTGTCTTTGCACATGCACGTCAGAAAGAGAGTCGAGCCAAAGTGTGGGAGGGACGTCGTGATATAGGTTAATATTAGAGACAATGCAAGAATTAATTATGGGTTTAATGACTATGGCTTCACACTCGGAGGATGTCTGCGGTGTACAACCCTAATGAAATGTGAACGGTGATTATGTCTAAAAAATGGAGGAAACAAGTTGTTCTCTGGATGTTGTCTCTGTCAGATGTCGAATCGGCTTTGACTTATAATCAGGAATAATATTTGTCTGTGTCTATTCCAGTTTAAATTTCAAATGTAATCCAAGGGCATTTCTGTAGGTGGTAAGTCTGATCTTTACGGAAAGGCCTATCATCTAAAGGAACCTATAGTCATTTGTACAATAACAGTCAAACATTAAAAGTATAAGAAACTCATTTGTTTCACATTGAATCATTGATAAGATATGGCTTCAACTTTTTATTTTGGCTTGGTTTATTTTATAGATGTATAGAGAAAAATCCTGCACACCATCTTACTTGCAAAATATGAGATTTATTAGGACATACAACATTTTGCAAGTAAAATGGTGTGCAGGATTATTCTTCATGTTCTTTGGGTGCTCCCTCTCCTCCAATTTTTTATTTTACCTTTTTTAAATTAAATAAATAAATAAAATTTATCCCAATAATGATTATTATTTATTATTTATTATTATTCTTTATTATTATTCTT